>BJFM01000774.1:141207-157988 GCA_016586285.1 Arothron firmamentum | reverse complement strand
GTTTGTTGTTCATTTAACCCGTGTGTGTGTGTGTGTGTGTGTGTGTGTGTGTGTGTGTGTGTGCGTGTGTGTGTGTGTGTGTGTGTGTGTGTCTGTGTGTGTGTGTGTGTGTGCGCGTGCGCATTTAAACACATCTGTGCTGCAGTTGGTTAATTAAATTTGTTTATGTTTACAACTCATTTTATGTGTAATAATTTAGTCAGTGAATCTCACATTTGCATACCATGTTATCAACCTATCAGAATCTATGTAAACATATGGAATAATATTAAGAGCACAGCTAATGACAGCAATTTGTTTGACAAGTTAACGCAACATGGTCAGATTCTGGCCCTACCATCTTCATCGTCCTTTCTTCTGTATTTTGCATTAAACACCTTCACTTTTACTTCTGGGAGAGTGTGGAATGTTTCGCAAACCAAATTCTCCCACATGTTCCAGGATAATGCAGCTCTTTTTAAAGCTGCTTATTTGGTACCTGTCAGGATGCTTGAGGAATGACAGCAACAGCGCTCTAAAAAAAGGACACTTTCATTTGTCATGCTGCATTGCATAATTACAGAGCTGCTGATCCCTCCATCCATCCGTACCTGCTGCACTTTACAGCAACAATGCACTCTGAACCCTGACCAACTTTATTTCACAGTAAAAACCTGTAAGAGGCATTCAAATTCTGTAAAAAGTAAAGAATGCAGTGTCTGAAATCAACACAGCTTCAAAAAGGAAGGAAAAGTCTCATGAAATATGTAACAACCCAAACTATCAGTTTGATTAATACATATTTCATAAGGCAATTAAACATCTAAAATCTATATTAATCGCTGTTTAATTAGTTTCACTGTGGACCAAAAAGACCAAACTGGATAAAATACTGAATGTAGAAAAATAACACCACAAAGTGACACTCGTGGAAACAAGCGGTCCATCTTTACAAACACACATTGTCTGATTCCAGCAGTTCAATATTTGTATTTGTTGCACGGTCCAATTACTGATGAATCTACTTCGGCATGCATGAACATAAATGCGCATTCATTTGTATTCACCGCTCCATACGAGAATATTTAAAAAAGTCAGCGGAACTCAGATGAATCGTCAGTGCAGAGAGAGAGAGATGTGAATGAAGAACAGGAAAGGTCATTCTGAATGCTGCTTTATGTGTCTACGTCAGTGCTCTTTAAATGCATGTTGAAATTCATCATCATCCGCTTTTGGGCCACTTACATGCAGATTTGTACATGGATGTGTCAGCACTAAAGCACTACAAACTGAAGAAATGTGCACATGCCTCATAAACCAATTTCTAGCTGCTAGGAAGGGACCTAACTATGGAGTTTTGCCCCCAACAAACAGGCTCCCAAGCAACCAGGGTCGAAGGGAATCAGGCAGAGGGCGTTCTGCAAAGTGACAGATGTGGCGACAGGCCGTCCAGTCAAGCAGAAACACTCGACGGCTTGTTCTGCTGAAAATCCGGACTGACATTCAGTGTGGTTAGAAAGCAAAATGTCACCGCGGAAACACACACACGCTAAAAAGTAGCAGCAAAAATCACAAGATACAAAAACTCTGCTTCACTAATCTATTATTAAAATGGAAAGAAATCCCCCTAAAGAAAGACCAGACAGGCACCAATCAATTGTTAATTTCCAGTATTTGATAAAACAATTAATTATTGATAGAGCTTCACATTCAGAGATGCAAAGAGGGAGGAGAGAAAAGACGTGTTTGTAGGCATGTTCTGACATGCTCCAAACATGCACTGACATGTACAAAGCAGCAGCGCTAAGTGCATGAGATTCAGAACCACTTTCTTTTCTCCGTTATACTTAGGACAGTGTTGTAAACATATTTTGACAGATGTTTCTGAGAACATTTCCAAGAACATCAATACTTTTTCCTCACTAATCGTCTACTCTTATTTGTTAAGCTTTACTAGTAAATCTTTCTGTCTGTTGTGATATAAATCATGCTATTTTGGTTCTTCACACACACTGTAAAGCTCTTTAAAGTAAGTGTACACCTAAAAAAGCTGATTTATTGTCTGTGTAATCTCTCCATCAGCCTGATCAGGGTTAGAGTAGGGACTCTAAATGTCTGGGTTAAACAGAACCTCTTTGCCGTGGCTGATTAGCTGTGTCATCATCATAACCTTGATTATAAACTATTTAAGATTTCCAATTCAGAAACATGACTTTAAAAGTGATGAATAGATACTTGATGAGAATTAAAACTAAAATGTTGCACTTGGATGTGTCCCTTCTATGTCACTTTTTGCTGTAGAAAACACAGATAATATAGTAAGTATATGTATTTATACAACTAAAAAAGAACCCAGAAAGCTTTTCTGACAGAAATATCTTAGGTCATCACAATGAAAAACATTTCCCTGCGTACATGGTCACACACTGCATCATGCAGTACCATGCATTTCAAGGGGCACGTGTAGACGTAAACATGGAGGGGGATTCATATTTTTAGACTACAGCATAATAAACAGAGCTTGTTTGTCGGCTGGCAATGCCAAGTACAACCTGAAGCACTTAGAGAGTGTCACTTAAAAGAGTTAGGGGCAACATTTACTAGAGGACATGTTTCATCGTTTCCAGCATTGGCAGAATATTTCTCAGAGCGAGTGTCTGTGCGAGTACGAGAGTGTGCGCATCAGCTGTCCCCCCCCATAGCTCTTTTGTGCCACGCAGCACTGGGAGCTCGTAGCAGTGGTCGCGGGTGGTCTACTATGTGAGAACTGGTTCCTGTAGGGGGTGTGAAGAGACCCCCATGATGGTATCAAAATATACAGTATATCACAACAGAAGTATAACACACAACAGACACACAAGTATGTAAGAATAAACAGTGTACAACACAGTGAAATTACATGTAAAAGACATGGGGTCGATCCTCAGTGTCCTAGCTTTATCGCCTTTTAAGGGGTCACCTGAGCTGCCTCAAAGTTTTGCAGGGAGAGATGATGGGAGAAGGTTGGAGGAAATAAAATTCAAAGTAAATGAATAAACTGCTCACATGAATTCCAAAGCTTATATTGCAATGGGTGTGTAAGAAGGAACAATTCAGCAGCAGGAACTACTCTACTGTGGGAAGGTTTGTCAATTAAGTAACAACTTTAATCCGCTTGTACAGCTGTAGGGTGGGATGCTTGTTTCCAGATGGGTATATACGGAATTTAGCTTTCCACTAGTTGCGTTTCCATCTGTTCATCTACTGCCATAGGACTGAAAAGCAAGGGAATAATAAAAAAATACTTTCCTCACAGAAAGTGCTGAATGACAGAATAGCCAGAGAACCACCCTGAATGCAGAGATCATCTGAGAAGACGATCTGTGAAAGACTGATGGATAAAAGTGATTATGTTTGATAGATGCACACAGAGACACGGGCCTGGAAAATCAATCCAAGCCAATGGCAATGCAGAGGAGATGGAATTGATTGGAAAAAGAGAAGAGATCAAAAACTGTGAAAGTGTGTGTGTGTGTGTTCTTGTACTTGCCACACAGCAAGTACCAAAATAATCATTCTACTAGCAAAATGAGGACATTTTTGGGAAGTGAGGACATTTTGCCCTCACAACTTCAAAGGAGTGTTTGAGGGTTAAGACTTGGGTCTTGGAATTGGGTTAAGGTTAGGGTCAGGAGGTTAGGTTAGCGGCTGGGTAATACATAATGCCTATGTGAGTCCTCACAAAGAAAGAAGTACACGGATGTGTGAGTGAGAGATTGTGTGTGTGTGTATGTGAGAGAGAGAGAGAGAGAGAGAGAGAGAGAGAGAGAGAGAGAGAGAGAGAATCAGCACATGACAGTAGGACAGAAACATGGGACTGAGGTGATGGATTCAGACAAGAAAACAGACAAACACCAGAGCTAAAGTGGGACAGTTGCATAATATGTAACCAAATGGTGCCGATATTTGAATTTATCCAACTACTTAATTTTCTGACTAACATCTATGAAAGGACCACTAATGTTACATTCGTAATTTTGTGCATAAAATATGTAAAAAAGAAAAATTGAACGCCCTGACACACAGGCGTTTTGATGGTGTGTCTCAGCTGAGCTTTCCGTTGGCTCTCCTTTGAAGACTGGTGCGTGTTTAACAGGTAATGAGTTGTGTTGATCACACTGATGCAAGGCTTCAAGTTAATTACAGGTAGAATAAGCAGTTAATTATGATATGTGTGTTGAATGTGTTTACATGTGGTGTGAGTGGGTAAAGATAGCAGGCTAGTTCCTTAATCAAATCAAAACTAAATGATCCACCTAAATGTGCTCTATTGTATAAAGGTATATATAACAAATACATTGTATAAAGGTATATATAACAACTACATTTAAAAAGTTGTGTTTATGATGCATTTATGCTTAAACAACCTGAATAGAAACTGCTAGTTTGGTTAAATGTACAGATGGATACATTTTCTATGAATATATTTGTATTTAAATGCAATTCTGATAATTATATAAGAGCTGGTGTAATTATCATGGGCCATGAGACGCTCAGTAATTCTAAGCCATGGCTGTTGGCCTACAGAATAGCAGAGTTTTTGCTCTAGAAAACATATTTTTACAAAAAACTGGAATGGTGCTGCTTCAAAAATCCGCTTTAGAATACAGAGAAACGTACACTTTCTGGCTGCATAATAGCAACAGCTGTTATTTACAACTGCAGTGCAGTGTATAAATAATTAGGATAACAGGGTAGTCTATTCGGAAAATAAATAATAATCATGCTACCCGCCCCGCGGGCTAATTCCATAAACACAGGTTATATAATTTTGTTATGATAAACCGGCAGATTATCGCTGGCTGCATTGTGATAAACGAGCACAGACAGTCAGTCTTCTGTCAACATGAAATGACATGTTAACACATCAAAAGAAGCGATTCAGACGTCTTTATTTATCCCCAAGGGCCACTGATGCGTAGCTCCCCAGCACAGGCATACAGTCAGCAACCCAGCTATTTCAGGATTTGGGACATGGGCCAGTAGCAGAGACAGGGGTAGCTGTTCATTTTCCTTCAGGACAGATTCATGGAAGTAAAACATCACTCGCAGGTGACAGATAGTGGAAAGAAATGTTTTCGTATTGTGTATTTCAGAAAGTGGATGCCGTTGTTACTGTAAAGTTGTAAATTGGACCATAAAAAAAAAAAAAAAAAACTGCCAGATTTCTGAATGTTCTGATGTGCAAAGATGCTCAATGTCTTGGGATCGTCACACCACCCAACTACTGAAGCAGGTAGATCTCTGAGACAAAAGTCTGCCACTGTAACAGAAAGGCTTTGTTTGGAGACGCTGCGAGGTGAAGGCTGCAGGCTTCAAATAACGGGCTGAACAGGCTAAACCCAAATTAACCACAATGAATCCACACAATCAAGCGAGTCTAGACTTCAAAAAGTCCTTTCTTTAAACTAGTGTAAGTCCTGTTTCACAACTTGTTGAAGCCTTGCAGTCATTAGTGGGAAGAAGTGCACACGCGCACGCACGGACGTACACACACAGAGTAACTGAAAGTCTAAACGCTTAAAACAGTTAAACATTTTAATAGTCTTACTCGTTCTCTCTCTCTGTGTACATGCGTGTGTGTGGACAAAAACAAGGCCAGTGTATAGAGCAGGTTTGGATGTTAAGTGTCCTACTGCCACCTATTGACTGACTGGGGATCTGCTCCCCCCTCCCTCCAAAGAGCAGCAGGACAGAACACACACTTGCGTGTGTGAGACGTGTGCTGTAGCAGAAACAACTATACCATTCGATAACTCATTCATTATGAATCGCATGATGCTGAAAAAGAAAATGCTCAAGATAAATGCAAAGCCAGAATTAAATAAACAATATAACTTATGTAACACTCAAAACTGAAAAAACTTGCTGTCATTTTGGACTTTTATTCTTTGATCTTCCAATTCTAAAGTGTATTGAGCAGTTATTAAATGTGCAGCTGCAACATGTTAAACAAGAGTGTCAGTATATGTGACAGTATGAAGTACAACAGCTTTAATATGTGTCACGAAAGAAATAACAAAGAGGAGAACAAGAGTGACAGATGTATGTTTCTAACTCAGCCTGAGAACAGAACAGACTGATGAGTGAATAGAGACAACATAAAGGAAACAGGTAGACTGGCTGTAAAAAAAAAAAAAAAAAAAAGACAGAACGTGGAAAAGTTCACAGAGGACAGAGCAGATGGCGTCTGCAGGACTTACACAATCTGACTCACACACACACACACACACACACACACACACACACACACACACACACACACACACACACACACACAACGGTGACATAATAGCAGTGTGCCAGGTGTGCAGTTGGTGGCCTGCAGTCTGGCGTTGAGTGTGAGCTGTGTGTGTCCCGTGCTCCCTTTGTGTGAAAGGGGCCCCCAATTCAGCAGACCCTGCTGCCAGCTTGGCACAAAATCACAGGACAGGAGAGTGCGTGTGCGCAAACACACATGTGCACGCCCTCAGCTGTCTCTTTTTGTCCAGACCCAAAAAAAGGGTCAAACAAGTAGACTGAAGAGCAGACGAGGGGTTGCTTCGTTTCAGTTGAGCCTTAAAGGCCAAAGACAAAGATGTAGTTCAGCTTGTCGGCCAGATCAGTCAGCTGACTCATGTTATTATGTCCGGTATGTCTCACCATGTGATGAGGACAAGTTCGCAGCTACAATAATGATAAATGATTTTTTTTTTTTTTTTTTTAAATAGTTATGAGCACATAGACTGGTGTTTCACGGTGGAAATGGACACATTTGACCTGGAAATTTCATAATGTGATGCTTTGCACACCATTTGATTATGTAATCTAACGCTTGCTAAAAGCCACAGAATGGGAGTCAGCGGAGGATCCCGCACAATTCCTGCTGACAGTGGGACTATTGTATGGAACTAAATGGATTTCTCGTGGAGTTACAGTACATTTAAATGTGTCTGGGACATACAGGGTGCTGACGAGGGCAAAATGTTCAGTTTACATGTGCACAGTTAAGCAGGTTTCTCATCACATGACCTCCCAGTCGCAAAAGGATTTTAGTATTTGGAAAATATAAAATTCCTGTTCATTTTAAAGGCTAAATTTAGGTTTTGCAATATGAAATTCAGCATATCTCATAATTCAGTCACTTTATTAGTGTTTGTTAGAGATGTTTTTGATGCTGTGGGTGCACATACAGACAGATTTGAGGATAAGAATTGCATTGTGTCAGAATTATGACAAATGTTGCTACTTACTTCTGACACATCTGTTTCAGTCTGTTTTGGTAGCTACAATAAAACAACACAGAGAAAAATGTTGAATTCTGAAACCATTTCTCAGACAGAAAAAGACCCATGGAGATGCTTCTGCTGGTATGAAAAATATCAGGAACTTATCAGCCTGGGTGAGACTCAGAAAATCCATTTTTAACCGCTCTGCCAGAGCTTTCCCGGAGCATAATAAACTACTCCCGCAGATGCAAACAGGAAATGTGAGGGAGCGCTTGCCTGCTCAGCAGTTTTCCACATGATCTTTCCAATATACGCCACTTTAATAGCAGCGACTCAACTATGATCAATGTGCTCATATCAATATTTCCTCCTCTCTGCCTCTGCTGCCTCTCTTACACACTGATAATAAACTAATTAAAGGCCAGCCTTCTTCAAACCTTCTTATTTCTGGCCATTTAAGTGCGATTTAAGAAGACAAGCGTATCATTCATGGTGGCACATATGCATGCAGGTCTGTCCGTGTGTTTTAACTGCATTTAAATTTAAAATAATTTTTTTTTTTTTAAATCCTGATCATGTCAGTTTCTAAAATTAGACTTTAAACTCACATCTTTTCTCTTGTGGCTGCCATGATAGTCATCAGCTTTAAGAGGTTTCATCTAATTTTTTATTAATTTATTCTAATCTAAGGGTAAATTCAAAGCTACTCGCTAAGCCTCAAGTTGAAGAGCAGAAACATAAAAGAAATACTGACCAACACGGGATCATTTTTACCAAAAGATGACAGCCTCGTCTGTCCTGGTGTCAGAAAGATGTAGCGGCGGAGGTAAACGGGAGTGAATACCTGTCACAAACGCTGGCCAACAAGCTACCCCCCATATATGCCCCGCTATCTGTCAAATGTCGCCCAGCTGGAACCCAGAAACTAAAGTCTGTCACGGTTGATGATATCTGTTTTTGACTGTAATGCTTTCAGTCATGCTGGAATGAGAGGGAAAAAATTAGACCAGTGGATGGAGGTGGAGGGATTTCCTTTGATATTTTATTTATGAAGAGAAAAGAGTGTGATGGACAAAATTAGATAGGATGCTAGATTTACCTGGCAGTAGATTTTAGGTAGCTCTGCTAAAAATCTGGTGGATCAACTATCTTTGGACATAAGGGATAATATTTATGTAGCAGAGCGAATGAGCGCCTGGTGGTTTGTTTTGGACATAACAATTGGAGTTCACACAAGCGGCAGTTTAAAGATTGGCTCACGTCTATCGTAAGCTAAGATAACAGGACAAATCAGCCGCAGATCCCTGAAGACGGGAAACAGGCCACCTCTAAATAAACAGAAAATATGAATACTGAACAATAAGCAGTCAGTCGTAATGGACATTACAACAACCCACTAAAAGTCTGACCACATCTGGATCAGGGCACAGCATTTGGTGTAATTTATCGTACATTCTGTTACACTGATAATTTAGAATGATCTAGTGATCATTTCTCCCCCAAATTATAGGAGCCCTTCTGTTGTCCTGAAGGCTTTTATGGCCCATCACTGCTGCAGAGCAAAATACATCAGTGCTGTCACCTCAGCACCAACAAAGAGAAGTCTAGAAAATGTAGTACAAAATGTACTAAAACATTTGCTTTCAAATGAGCCCTGATTTGGAGATAGTGAACACTGCATAAACACACACACACACACCACGTTCCTGATTGGAACTCATGGGTTGAGCTAAATTAAATATGCACTACTTTACGACATTTTAAGCCTGTTTTTTTTTTTCTAAAACACACGAACCATTTATTCCTAGCGTCTCTTTCAGACACAAAACTAGGCCTGTGAAGTTCCACATCCTCCCCACCCGTTCGCTCACACCCACACCCTTGTCATTTCCAATGACATTCCGGCCTCCATTACCTGCATGCATTAACAAACCTCTCTGATGTTAAAAATTATACATTCATACAGTACATTTGAATAATTCAGATTACTTTAAAAGCTGTGCTCTCGCTCACTGTCTCTTTTTCCAGATGGAAAGAAAGCTATTTACCCCAAATCGCATTTGAATAAATCCCATAAATCCTCACAAAGTTCCCTGGATAAACCAATCAAACACTCCCAAAGCTGACTAGCCAATCAAAATTAGCATTCATACTTGTGGCCCTTTTTATTTGAGACATCAAATGGCAAATCAAATTTCAATCTTTTGGTGCAGCTCAATTTGTTTGTGATAAGAAAAAAGCAGGTAATGGAATGAGAATGAGGGAGAGGAGGAAAATAATGCAATTCCAAACCTAACACAAATATTTGATGGAGTAAATAGTGTGCCTTTGATTCATAAAAGTGGTAGATGATTCTGCTTATTGAACAAAAGAGAAACATATAATAAGTTGACGTACAAAATATACATTAGATGCCTTGAGGGTGTGAATGCCATTATTGCTGAGAAGAAACCTGCTTATCACACTCTCCTATGTGTGACTGTATATGTGTGTGTGTGTGTGTGTGTGTGTGTGTGTGTGTGTGTGTGTGTGTGTGTGAGAGTGGGGGGAGAGAGAGAGAGAGAGAGAATAATTAAGTCAAGAAATATTATATAAACAATCAGTATGTAAAGAATTAAAAACAAGTAAATATGCATTCGTGACAAGAACTAAAACTAATGATCAGTCGGGAAAAAAATGAAGTTTAATTTTTTGGGGGTTTGACTGAAACCACCACAGATAAAAGTGGACAGACACTGAAGCCATCTCTGCATAGTTTTGACTCCAACTGTCAGTAAATCATGACAGGCGGTAACCTCCAACTTCCTCTTTCTCTGTTTTGAAAACAACAACTAACCGTCTCTCAGACTCATGTTTCCTGCATTTTAACGGACACACACACACACACACACACACACACACACACACACACACACACACACACACACACACACACACACACACACACACACACACACACACACACACACACAGAATGTTTGACATCCTAACTGAAGTTCCTGCTTTTAAGCTGTTCATCAACCATGATTCAATAAATATCAAATAGCACCTTTTTATCATGTTTGTGAGTTTGTATGAAACTTGAATATTTAATTAATCTATTCATTTACTATATGTATAAGGGTTTGAACAAGGCTGTTTTTTTTTGTTTGTTTTTTTTTTAGTTAAAATAGCAATAACATAACTTTTGTTAGTGAAGGAGTGTATGTATGTATGTGTGTGTGTGTGTACATACACACCAAATTCTAGCAGCTGGTAAGTTTGCCCTTGACTGCCCACCCTCAGGCACTGCACAAGCATGGAAGCAGCTGTTAAAACTGTTTTGGACGGGATTTAAAAACTTGTGTCCTTTTCAAGGGCATATTCCTGCTTCATAAACCAAACAAACAGCTGAGTACAAACTGTCATTACACTTATAAAATCAGGAAATGACAGTACACTGATAGATGGACGGCATATCTTTCTACACAGAGGTTGATGTGGCAGTTTGTAAAAGTGTTGCAGTATTACTTCTATGCCTCGATTAGTACATTAAAGCCAGCCCTTATATCACCATACGCATATGACTGACCAAAAGGTCTCCAAAGAAAAAATAGCAATTGGATTAAAAATGGTTTCCCTGCATGCATGGAACCTAGACTGAAAAACTTTCACGTTTACAACTATTAATGGAGGAAAATGCATGTGCCCTATACTGTACTGTGACTGAACAAGTTGGACTTGTTTTGTCAGCAAGCAGGACGTGCCCTTCCCTGACCTGCCCGGGGCTCTATCAGAGACACGGCTTGCTGTGCAGTTGGGCTTCTGCGGGATAGCTCTTCAAGAACAGATGCCAAGGCACAGCAGCTGGTCCTTTTCACATTAAAATTGAGAAGAACCTCATTATCTTATGTCTGCTCTTGTCATACAGTAGTTTGGCAGGATTCAGCATTTGTCAAATGCTAAAATGGTTTTGCCATTTAAAAACTGGCAAAACATGAACAATATCAGGTTTTTATTTTGTGTACTCACCCTGGAAGGACTGCCTGGTTCTCTCTACAAGTTCCTCAACGGGATAGCTGGCCAGGTCTCCTCGGGCATGCTTAGTCTTACAGTAGGTGCATGCATTTAGACACCTAGAATGACAGACGGATGCACCATGAGACATAAAAGGATATATAGACATCTTATATTTTCACTGCAGCCAGCAGAGATGTGCAAGCTTTATTTGTTAAACGATCACTTGTCCAGGAAGGCCTTCAAACAAGCCAATATTTGACTGCTGTGAACCCATAACCCGAGTGCAAACGATCCCTTGATTAACCTGATGACTTAGTGGAAGGAAATAATTGATACTTATGGCTCATGTTATGCAGCTGCGGCTGTCTCCCTGATAGCATCTGTCCGCAGACACCTGGCAGAGTACTTTAAACCATTTCTGTGGTATTACACAAAGTAAAGACGATACCAGCCACGTGGTTGTAACTGCTGACTTTGTCATTTAAATCAACTTATCTCAACTGTGGAAATAGGTGAACTTGAGGAGAACACAGTAAGCCTCAGACAGCCGTTAATTTTTAATAAAATCTTTTCATGCACATTTTGCCAGTTGAGCGGAGGCAAGAAAAGCCAGCGGGGAAACAGAGTCTTCTTTCTCTTCTAAAGAGTTTATAAGGACTCCAGCTAGTTCCAAAATAACCATGGACAGCTGTCTCTCAGCAGCACAAAGATTACACTCAATGCACTGTTTTGTTTCTGAGATATTGAATTCAAACTGACCGTGAAAGGGAGGGGATTGGATTATGAAGCAGAATAATTAATAAAGGACATAAAACACGGAGCAACAAAGATAAATACTGCCTCAAACCAGATCCAGAGCATGGCATAATATCAACTTTAGGGAACTCTTTGTTTAGGATGAAGAGGGCTTCTATTTCAACTGTCTGTGAGTCAGTTGTGAAAAACAAATAAAGGTCACCATACTCTTTTTAGATTTACTTATTAGTCACACAAATAGCTAAGAGTTACATTACACAGTATGCTGGCTTTGTACTGACATTTAGCACTCACAATCAGCATGCATTTCTGTCACACACACCAATTAGTTGCAGAAACTTTCTTTCATCACACCAGACTCAGAGGCAGTGTAAACTTGTGTGATGAACAACAAAACTAACGTCAGTTTCTAAAATTATACGTGTTTTTAACTGATATAACAGAATGTACAGTGTGATCATGAATGGCTTTATTCATGGCCAGACGAATGGTGCAACGTCTGAGTTCACAGAACCTTAAACCCACCAATGAGCCGAGATGCAATTCAACATTTATAATAAAGTTATTTGGGCAACATCTCCAGACATCAATAAGCTTATATGGTTATGATTCACTCTCATTCGAGGGCCTGTATTTGTATTTAATAAACTGCTTGATTGTGAGCCTCAATCATTTCGTAAGTACTCGCAGAAATGTCAACAGTATCTGAGGCAGAACCAAAAAACAACAGGTTTGCAAATTGCTATCTGTGTACAATAGATTCTCTCCCTTTCAGGGTACTGCTTACCCTTGTTGAGGGCACGAAGGATGGCAGCTAGGTCACAGGACCTAGCAGTGGAGGAAACACAGGCAGATGGGGCCCCATGTGCGTGTACACACACACACACACACACACACACACACACACACACACACACACACACACACACACACACACACACACACACACACACACACACACACACACACACTCATACACCACCAGGGGGTCCATCCATCTTAATGTGATCAGGCCCAGCTGAGTGGATCACACCAACATTAATCTCAAGAGACAGCCAGTGGCCTGCTTTGTGTGTGTGTGTGTGTGTGTGTGTGTGTGTGTGTGTGTGTGCGCGCGCGCCTGTGTGTGCACGTGTGTTGAGCATTTGTCCAGTATCACAACAATATATTAGCAGATTCGACCCTTCCATCAGCCTAAAGTGACTACGACAAACAGTCAGCACCCCACACCAATAGTGGTTTCTGTCTCTCTCTCACACGCGCGCACACACACACGCACGCACGCACGCACGCACGCACGCACGCACGCACGCACGCACACACACACACACACACACACACACAGGACTGCACTCGTGTTTCAACTGTTACAAAAAGAACATGTATGACAATATACAACAAAATGCAGGAATGGTGCATCTCTTCCCGTTTTTGTTCCGTCTCCTTGCCCTGCTTAGTCCCAGTTAATTAAAACACAGAGGAGGCTCTTGTACCTGACAAACAGTATAGTTCAACGATGTGAACAAATCAATAAGAGAAGCTACCTCCCCTCTAGACCTCTGTGTGTGTGTGTGTGTGTATGTGTGTGTGTGTGTGTGTGTGTGTGTGTGTGTGTGTGTGTGTGTGTGTGTGTGTGTGTGTGTGTGTGTGTGTGTGTGTGTGTGTGTGTGTGTGTGTGTGTGGAAGAGCCTATCATGAGATTGCAGCCTTGAAAATGTAACAAAGAAAGGAAAAGCGGGAGGAGGTTTTTCCATACATTTGTGTATGGCTCCCCAGGCAAATACAATCCTCACACACACACGCGCGCAATAATTCACCCAGGACAGATTCCCATTTGTAACATATTAAAGACACTAATTAAAAATTGCTGTATGGATAAACAAAATGAACCATGAGGATCTGTGAAAAGGGACATGCGAACAAAAAACCTTAAAAGCTGTGATTCCAGCGGTGAACAAAGCCCTGTGCCTCTAAGTTTACTCTAAATGTCATCTCAAAGTCAAAATACCGTTGAATCCAGAAACAAAGAACAGTGGGACAATAGAGGAAAGACCCATTAACAGCACTGAATAGAAGATGATTAGCTGCTCAAAAAGTTGTTCAACCTTTTTGCCATTGATTTAATGTGATGAAAGATAGTTGCATTCAAATTAGCACTTTGTTTTATCAAGCTCAAGATCAAAATCTTTCACCAAGATAAAGGTTTAGGATTACCAACAGTGATTAACACATATTACAAATGCTATATTTGGTTAAAATGTTACAAACAATCTATAGAACCAAGACCGACCACTCTGGCTGAGCTCCAGCGCGAGCAGGCACAAGCTTCTCCTCAGTAAAAGACAGCTGAAATTCCACCTGCAGGACTTTCAGCCTGCTCAACACCATCCCCACACGGAAGCATGGTGGGGCAGCATCCTCCCGAGGGGCTCTTTTTAGCAGCTGGAACCAGGAGAGCCGTCAGGATGGGGGGGAAATCTGAGCCGTGGAACTTGAACTTGAAAAATCTCATCCAGATTGCTGAGGACCCCAGACTGGACCAAAGACCATGTCAAGACAATTTAGGTGTTAAAGTATTTTTCTATTGGTGACCCCAGATGGCTGTCAGTTGGAGGAAACTCCAAGATCCACGAGTTTCCCATAGTTTCATTAGTGAGTAACAAAGGTTTTTGACCATTACGTCATAATATATTTGTTCTGGGTTTTTTTGGATGTACTTGTGTAAACAAAATTCTTGCTCATTTGAGTAAATAAAAAGCTCTCACAAGGGTGTGTTTGTGTGCAAGTGTGTGTGAGAAACTCTGTTGATTATGTTCTTTAGTCTCGTGTTCTTTGACGCTGTTCTCTGAAAGGACTCCGTGTTATATTAAACTTGTCACATGCTGATCTTTCTACAACTACCACAGACACAGTGTTGTCTTGACTGGAGAGACACAGAATGTGTGTGTGTGTGTGTGTGTGTGTGTGTGTGTGTGTGGGAGACAGACAGAAACCAAACAGACCATGCATGTGTGAAACTGTAAGCCCCTGGAACTGTAGGACCCAACTCCTTGTTTGGTCTCTCAAAAAAACCTCCTGACGGTGTTTGTGTCAGTCAGCCCATTGTTCCTAGAGAATAATGGTGCATTTGTTTATTATCAACTGCAAGAAATGACTGAAGTCAAAATTTCTTTCTAAGAATCTAATTAACTGCACAGAGGGCTGATTTTAGGCTGTTGTCTGCCTGACTTATATTCACTTAAATTACTCTTGTATTTATTACAGTGGACACATTTATCTCCTTGTCACCTGCTATATAAATACCTCCAATACAAACCTTTATTACAGAGGAAATCAGTCAGACATCGTCCATCTCCATTCAGAGACACTTCTTACATCACTTATATACAGATTTCAACTAAACATTTGGATGCTTTATTTGTTTAGTTTTTATTATAGTTCATACAATTTAAAGGTCTTTTTACGCATGTCTCGTCAAGTACGATGCAATACAACCTGTCTGTGCAACGTTTCTTTCTGAGAGTAAACAAGTACTACAGTGGTCCGTTCATAATCTGCGAGACAATCTGCTGTGTGTATAAACTGTGTTTGCTGTGACATTCTAGGCTAATTCAGTTTCTCGGAGGTTCTGTAGTGTAATGCCTTGTAATGACACACAATCTCATTTTGTCCGAAGAATCACATCAATCTTTCGGATTTACTATGGGGAGCAAGGGCTCTCCTGGTGAGTGAGTGAGTGAGTGAGTGGGAAGGAGGTGTGTGTGCGTGTGCAAGGGTGTGCATACGTATGTATGTCATGTATTTGTGCGTTTGTGTGTTAAGCAGTGGGGAAGAGGGAAATGGAATAATATGTTCAGACCAGTGGAGCTGAAAACTACCCATACGTTGGTTTGATAAACAGCAGGGAAGGCCACCATGGTACATAGCTAGCGGGGTGTGTGTGTGTGTGTGTGTGTGTGTGTGTGTGTGTGTGTGTGTGTGTGTGTGTGTGTGTGTGTGTGTGTGTTTCAGTGACTGTAGGCATGTCTGCATATAATCACATGCGTGTATCGGCAACAAAATAGAAAAGAAAGTGGTAATACCATTATTTGCGTCTGTGTGTGCGTCTCTGTATGTGTGCGTGCGTGTGTGCCTTGATCTACAAAATCAAAAGAGAGACAGTGTGAGACTGCATCCACCCAACGATCATACACACAACTGTACGTGATCAGAAAGGTGTGTAAACACTGCTCACTCCTGTTTTTTTGGTTTCTTTTTCGCATCATGTATTTTCACTTCTGCTCTGCTAAAAGAAAGATGAGACCATTGACCAAAGAGCAACAAAATGAAAGCGCAGTCGGGCGGAGCAGCATGAAATAGCTTGTTGTTTTCACTGTTGCGGTGAAAAACTGATGTGGACAAATGATCTACATGAAATATCGCACCAGCCGTCAAAGCATTCACAGTCGGTCTGAGTGACGGCGGACATACCGTTTAATTTGACCATACACATTTGCTACAGGGTGTTTTCCTGTGGCATCTGAGGTTAAAAAAAATTCTAAATCTCAAAGAAAAATTTCAAATCTCAAAGAACACAGAGGCCTGTTTCAATTTGCTTTTAACTCACTAACAATTTCCCAACGCCCCTCCTTTACACTTGTCCCTCTTTAGACTCTCTTACAAGTGTAAACTTGTTCTAAATAAATAGATAGATAAATAAATAAATAAATAAATAAATAAATAAATAAAAATAAATCATAGAACAACAACATAAAGGTTTAATAATAAGGTGTACCAATGCCAAGTAGTGCGTTGGATTTT
>BJFM01000774.1:104453-134512 GCA_016586285.1 Arothron firmamentum | reverse complement strand
CTAGAATCTGGGGACAAAGGTGTGGAGTAAAAAGACAGTAGGGGGTAACATCTGTCCATCATCTGGACAGAAAATATTATGAGAAGATGTTCTTTTAAAAAAAATAGGCCTGTCAGTCGATCTTTCGTTTTTAGCACCAACACTGTCATTTTAAACTGCCCTTTAATGCAAGCATTTTTAAAAAACTGTTTTTATTCCTGACAAGGTCAACCTGGTCTGAGGAGCTACAGTCACTGAGGTGGAGGTCACCGTCTAGGAGAAACATGAGATTATGAAATAAATATAAAGGCGCCTCTTTGGACACATTTTCATTTCCACTTCCTTCCGTCGACACCCTCCTTGTCTTCAAACTTTGGACGGCTTTCGCTTTTCAAAAAAAAGATAAAAGAAAATGGTTTGTTTATCCAAGAGAAATAAGGATCGTGGGGTTATATTGATGTCAGGCACCTTCTGATCTGTAGCTAAGTAGATACATTAGCCTGCGTAACCTTCACTGCTGCCCTTTCCACATGTACACACTAAATCTACACAGTCTTCAAGAAGATCTAAACAAATATATACATTGTGAACAAGCATCATCCAGGACCATTATTCAGTGGGAAAAGATCAATAATAAGACTCCAATAAAGAAACAAAGGCATCAAACACCTACAGAGAGACTGAGATGCACAAGTTATGTATTATTGGTGGAAAAACCAGATGTCATAAAAAAACCTGCATTTTCTTGGCTCGTGTTTAGATTTGCACAGCTGTTGCAGATCATGAGTTAGTTATTTTAATATTATAACATCTGTTTTCGTAATCAAACACCAACTAAACTACAAATACCTAAAAACCAATTAAGGGAAAAAAATGTGTGGATCTATAAATATTAACTACTGTGTGCAAGCTCAGCAGCTCGGGCAGAGGTGAGAGACGCAGCCTTCTGCCATTTACAGCAGGTAGTAACTTCAGCTTTATGTTTCACCAGTGGTGCTGATTAAAAGCAGTTGCTGGACAAACTAAAGATTCTTGCAGCATAACTGTGGTTTAATTAAGATGGGATCAAAACTGAATAGACTGTTAGAACTAAATGTTTTATGTGTGTATGTGGGGGGGGGGGGCAAAAGTTCCAAAAGCAATGTTATTGCAGAAAAGAAGTGTGTCTTTTAGTGGCCTGTTACTGAGTATCTCAGTAGCCATTACTAGAGGTAAATCTCCCAGCTTAGAGGGTTTATGCCCATTCCTCTGCACTGAAGTAACAGCTCTCACTTTATATGAGGTCATAAAGAACTCTAATGATAGTGGGGAAATTAGTTTCTATGGAGGGGGTGAAGGATGGAGCATAAAAGAGAGGGTAAAAAGGCAGGAGGGAACAAACAGGGGTGGTGGGAGGAGGAAGGAAGGAAGGGAGGAATGAGATCAAAAGCTGAGAAGGGGAAAGCAGGGAAGGAATGAGCAAACCTTTGAGGGAAATGAAAGTCATGATGTGTCAACGTCCGTTAGAGAGAGAGAGAGAGAGAGAGAGAGAGAGAGAGAGAGAGAGAGCGCAGACGATTCAGGGCTGATGGTTTTTTAAAATTAAGCCTCAGTTCAGCTGTCCTTCATTAGACTGAAGCCTGCCAAGCAAACTACTGTGGTCTCTGACACACACACACACACACACACACACACACACACACACACACACACACACACACACACACACACACACACACACACACACACACACACACACACACACACAGTAAATCCAATCTGTTCTTTATTAGAAAGCAGCTGGGGGTGTGTGACAGCTTGACTAGACTTATAAACTGGACTATAAACTCTGCTTGACCTTCATTAAAGAGTTGAGTGAAGTGGTTCACTAAGAGTTTGAATGGATGACCTAATCACCCTCATACATGTCTGTCTCACTGTCAGAGTCTCAGAACCACTTACTGTAACGACATTCCCAGACAGAGTCAGTGAACCACTGCGTTTTAATATGCTGTATATCTCTAAAGGAAATCTACTTTTGACCATCTAATTTTAACACTGGAATTGTTGCATGCATTTTGATGAAAAGCCACTAACCCTAGCCCTAGTGCTATAAAATGTGACACTAGATGGTGATTCTAATTACTTTTGGCTTGAAAATGCACATTTTGCTTGAGAAAGATAAATTCACTCTGAAGCCCATTTCTGACTAATTTAATCATTCATTAGCAGTGTGTGTAAATACCTTTAATTGCCTCGTCCACAACTTCCACCACCCGATCAATCTGTTGGACCTGAAAAAGACAGACAAAGGAAGCGTTTGCTAAAAAACCAAAACAGCGAGTATTGACAACAACACAGACTCATAGCATACTCTTCCTCTCAACAAACGCACAACTGGGCTGAAACCATGCAGCACAACAGAAAGGGCACTGAATCTGTCACTCGCTGGCCAGGGCCGTTAGTCGCACAATCATCATAACATAGTGTCACTACAGTACCAAAATAAACCGGAGTCACTTTCAGGTGAGACCACTGAAAGAATTTCAGCAGTATTTTGTTGGTACAGATCTGCCGGGGGAGAACTGCACGTTTCCACAAGCGTGTGTGCACAAGCGTGTGTGCAAGGCCTTGAGCAGAGAAACACATTTGTGTGCTTCTGCAATCAGAGGAACTATTACCACAAAAAAGGCTGCATAAATAAAGGTAGAGCATACTGAAAAGAACAGACATTTTAAGCACAACAGACAAATAGAAAGTGACTATGTCAGTCTATAGGTTTATACATGTGTAATACACATAAGGCCTGAAGGCACATATTGTAGTTGGTGTCTCAGTGGATTAAAACACTCAAAAAAAAACAAAAAAAAAAAAACTGCTATACATCTAAATCCAGTATCCCCAGAGTGTTGGTGTGCGTGCGGCAGGTATTGACGATATTGCTTCTCAACTGTGATGCTCTGAATACCTGACCAACCGTGTGCGCACATCTGATGTGCCTCAGATACATGGGTTGACATGTCTGTCTCACAGAGAGGAACAACCATGTCCTCGCGTGACTATCTGTATGCACCATAAACACAACACACTCTTTGACTTCACAGGTGCTCCAGACACAAAAACACACAATAGAAATGCACATAAAACAGCGCAGGCAGGCTGATGAAACAATGAATATGAGAGGAAGCACATTTTCTTAACTACACCCTTCATCTCGCCGTTAGCACAATCACTACATACACACAGTCAGCACTGGCTATTTGCATCTACTTTGCATAACCCACCAACTGTCACCAGCGTCGTGCAGTTGATTGTAACTACCAAAGATATATGGGGAGGGGGGTTTGCCAGAGACCATCAGTGTGTGTGTGTGTGTGTGTGTGTGTGTGTGTGTGCGTGCGTGTGTGCGCATGCGTGTGCGTGTTTGTGTGTGTGCCCCTCTGTGTAAATCAATGCATAATCCAATCTACTCATGAAAATGAAAGAACTGACAGTGGTAAACTTCACAGATGTTTCTGACTGCCCCTGAAGGCCATTTCATATAGAAACCTGTTTGGATGTAATTATATTACACATACACGGTATTTAATCGGAACGTAATGATGTTACATATGGCGTGGTTACCTAAATCGAGTTATAATATTTATGGCTCAGGATATTTTATGTAACATTTAAAACAACATCCAGCCGCTGCTTTAAGACGCTGGCACTAATAAAGATTGGGTACAAAACGGGTTCATTTATCTTCATTTTCAAGCAGGAGCTCTGTTTTTATTTAAGCCAATTAATTTGGCATTATGTGAAATCAAGATCAAGGTTCACCATGGTAACGTAGACTGGAAAGCTTGCTTGAGCGTTGAGTGTACAAAAAAATAAGTCCTTTTTTTCCAGCATGCAATACTGAACAAGAGGACGCCAGCGGCAAAAGAACTACAGCCACAAAGGGTGAAAGGGCTTAACACTACATAACTATGTACCGGTAATTACATATGTTGCATAGTGCTCTAAAAGGTTTTCATGGCACGGTTGCTTTTTTGTGCCCATTCATTTTCTTAGCTCTGGATCTTGCTGTTCACTTTTGTCCCTTTTTAACCCTCCCGCCCCCCCCAAAAAAATATGTTTCAGCCTCTTTCACTTCTATAGGATTTCTAGTTTCCATCATGTAATGCTGGTTGAGTCTCACGAGGAGGTCTATTGATCTACCGAGCAGCGGGGAGCCCAAAATAGAAAAAGAAACAGCAGGTTGGCATCCAGGTGAATGACAGTTCCAACTGTCTACACACACTGTCTGCATCTATATATGTGTGTGTGTGTGTGTGTGTGTGTGTGTGTGTGTGTGTGTGTGTGTGTGTGTGTGTGTGATGCATGTATGTGTGTGGTAACAGACCCCAATGATGCTGAGTCCTTTGAGGTAGTCCATTCTGGGCTGAGCTTGGGGAACACAACCTGCTAAGACCACTTTCTTCTGCTGTTCCTGGGCTTTTCTGTGAAAACAAAAATCAAATTATACTAAATTAAATATATGGAGAGTATACTGGATTTTTACGAACTTCACTATTCTATTATTATCTTTATTAAAATGAAAACACCTAATTCCATCATTTCTTTATGAACTTACAGTGTGTATTTAATAAAAGACTATGAATAACTCAAGGATTTTTCTTTCTATATTTTGACTTTCCAGGTAGATGATTTTAATAAATTTGCTTATAAGCAAAGAATCATGTGAGTCATTATGATGAAGTCATTAAGAAATCTGGTGTTTATCAGGTTACCTTACCCAGAGGTACGTTTATAACATTAATAAACTCAAATATGGGTGGCATTTAAGTATTTTCTAATTATTTTATGTACCGAAATGCAGCCTTAACATGAACTGATATTGAAATAATGTACCCCCACTTTCTGTGTGTGTCTGCATGCACGCCTTTATGTCACTTCCAGTTAGTGACAGTGAGATTTAAGACACTCGGTGTGTCTGACAAAAGCTTTTGGAAGAGCTGCCCAGTCTCTGGCATGAATCTTTAATAATGAAGCCTCCTGACAGCTGGAGCAGGCGAGGAGGGAGGGAGGGAGGGAGAGAGGAGAAAGGGAGGTGCACGTAAGTTATGGAGGAACTGTGGATGGAGGGGCAGAGAAGGCCAATGGAACTGGATGCAAACTGTCAGTTGTGTTTTCATTCAGACGGTGTTTGTACTGTTCAGCAAACGAAGTAGGGATGAAGGTGGGGGAGGGACGGAGGGAGGGTTTCCACAGACGGACAGAGGGAGGGAGAGAGAAAGGTGAAGGATAACAGCTAGACTCAATGGGGGCCATGTGATCAATGTGAGTGTCAGAGGATTAAAGCTGCAAATGGTAAGATTTGGAGTAAGTGAGAGAAAGAATCTCCAGACAAAAATGAAAATGGGTTTTATGCTGTTGTAGTTATTTTAGAACCTACACTCATGTTCACTTCACCTTAGCAGGCCAAGAGATAAGTAAAACATTAAAACAAAGATTTAAAGGGATTTAAAAACACCGTAGTGGATGCAGATGGTACAGTCTGCACTTGTGACATTGTAGGTTTCTAAATCAAACTGAAGCACAATCAATAACAGAAAACAAAATCACTTTTTTTGTACCTAAAGAACATATACAACAAAAAAGTGCAGAAAAGTTGAACTTGCGATGTTGTCACACCATAGGATTGGCAAAAACCACCAAAAACTTGAGACTGACAGATTTTCTATGGATTTTAGCTCAAATATCAATCAAGGGCACTAGAGGGTATACATTAAATTTACACACATTAATGACTGGGGGACTGTTGTCTGCACACAGTAGCTTGTTCTTCCCACATGGATCAACATGAAGGACTTAAATTGGCATCACTGCACACACAGACTCACACGCACACAGTAGGGGTGCGTCTGCATAATTCACACCGCCTCCTGCCAAAATGCACCAAACGTTCCTTTAATGCGCGACTCGCTCCCCGCCCACGCACTCAGAGTCATAGCTGACACTGAGAGTAAGCAGACAGCGCCTGAGCCGTCGCCTCGGGGGCCCCGGGGGAAACGGGCCAATCGCATTGCGCACAGTTCGTGCATGGGATAAGATGGAATGGGATTATATGGCGCGGTTGCCTTGGTGATGCTTTTGAGCTTGACTGAGCGCTTGCTGCCACTGACCCGGACCAGAGCAGATGCCCCTTGAGATCAGAGGACATTGTGTGCTGATGTGTAGCGTGCAGGCCAGTGTGCCCACACACGTTTCCTTGGTTTCCTTGGCACCTTGCCCTAAATCTCTGTGGGCTGCTGTCGGCTCAGGGCTGCTGCCCTCTGTAGCCTCCAGACTACACACACACACCCACACGCGGGGTCCCAACACCTACACACTCTGAACATACTGTACACGCACGTACCCACGGCCACGCACGGCAGAGTCAAAAGCCAACAGTGGACTATGCATACGTGCATGACCTGGGTGACATGAGTGCATTGTGCTGAGGGTTGTGCTGTACATACTGGTTTTTAACAGCTGAGTAGACACAGTGAATCAGTCAAATTAAACAAGACTAAATGTCCAACTGAATTGATCAGGTCATCCTGGAGAAGCCCCCTTGCTGCAAATATGACACTAAAATAACTCTAGGCATGAAGGCGTCCCATACTGGGTGACCTATATTACTTCAACTTTCATGCTGCAAAACTTGATGTGAATCGAAGGCCCATTAGATAAATTAGCTGCAATGCTGACTTTCACAAAAATGTGGATAAAATACATATATTTTATACAGTAGTACAAGTTAATGTTTTGGCCCATTTGCTCCACACTAGCTCTGGTGAGGTTGGTCATATTTAAAGATCACCACTCACAGAAACGTCTAACATACCTGTGTATGCCGCACACAACAACCTGGAAGCTGAATATAAATGAAGGAGCAGCGAGTGTCCGTGTGTGTGTCCACTCAGTGACTGTCCATGCTGCTAAACACCCTCAGCCTTCTACAGATACCTACGTGGGGGGACGGCAGGGGGGTTATTACATACACACAGAAAAACACACACAGCGTTAGCCATATGCTCTGTACCAAACATGTTGCTTAAAGGATGAGGTCATGAAATGAGGCTGAGTAACAGTTATCTGCATCTTGAGGCTGCTGCTGCATTTTGAAATAACTTTAATCCTTTTTGCTGAATTTAGCAATGGCTTCATTTCCATGACGTCCATAATTTTCACTTTGCCATACTTCACCTGTCCTTGCTCAGCCTCCTCCTGTATCCTCTCAACTGCTCTCCGACGGTTTTCTGGCTGAGTTGACAGTGAGCCAGCCAATCAGCACACCCCTGACCTCTCCGCATTAGCATAAGCAGCAAGGGCCAAGGTTAAGTACCCATGAAGCCTCGGTAATTAAGACGTGAACTGGTGTGCACGTAAGTATGTGCGAGCGTGATAAAGCCACTGAGAGAGATATGATGCATTTAATCATCCACTTCACATATTTTCCACTTTTATAAACTTTAGCTACTTACACAATTTAGTCTTAATGTTCTTAATGTAATTCAACAATAGCTTTTCCGATATATTAACATGGTGTCTATTTCTACTTCAGGGACTAGAACTAAAATTATAGCTACACTCTTCATGTTTTATTCATTTTAATATTTATTTTGCCGTTTCTTTTATTTTAAACATATTCACAAACTTAACAAATATGCAGAGAATAAATTTACAGAGTGAAAGGGTTAACTAGCAAAGTTAGGCAAAAAAAAAGAAGAAATACAAACAGAATAAATAAACAGCAGATAACACTGGGCCTGTGGGATCTGACTGCAAACAAACTCAACAAAAATGAAAGCTGTTAACGCGCGAGCACAGGGCCGTGTAGCTGTGAGAGAGGGAGAAGAGCCAGAACTGAATGCAAATGATTGACAGGGCTGTCAGAAACTTACTTAAAAACACACAGAAATGAGACAAAGAAAAGTGCCAGCGTGAGACAACTGAGTGATGCAGCTCTACCTCCACTTGTTTTTGACGGAGCATTTCTGAAGCCAATGAATTTAAACTGTGGTATCAAGATAATGAGGATGTCAACAGTAGATTTCCTGATTTCATCTGATACCTGACAACAGACCAGCGGTCCCGCAAGGGAAGGCAGCTAGAGGATGAATGGATGGATGACTGATAGATGGATGGGTGGATGGATGGATGGATGGATGGACAGACAGACGAACGGATGGACATTACAGCAGGTCAAACTGGCCAGTGTTATGTTTCTTAGACAGACAATAATCACTCCGAAAAAAGTAAAGCATATCACAATCCCTGTGAAATGTGTTAATTTGAAAAATATATATACATAATTAACTTTCTAAATGATGCCAAATGAAACAGCAGAAATACTTAATCACTACATAAGATAAATAAATCAATACTGTATACAGGTATGTTATATATTTTATGGGGCAGATAATAAAACATTAATTTATTCATTAGGTGGAACTTTCAAATTCTTGAGAGCAGTGCAGTAATACTGGTCGATATCAAGCACCATCCCCTAACCATGTTTAATGTATAAAATGTATAAAAGCAATCTTAAGGTAGAAAAGAGCAAACATTTGGAATTGGCATTCCATTAAATTCTAAAAGCTTGCATTTTAAATGCCACCTCTAGTATTGATTTTCAGGACTTTAATAATTGTAAAAAGATGATTAAACTTGCCTAGTTGTCCAGTTTATGACTAACATGGATAATAAAGCCATTCACATTACACCATTGTTTTTTACAAGATATAGGCAATCTACTGACCGATCAATACACAGATAATATGGTGTGTTTATGAGTACCTCACATGGCCTTTGAGTATGTTAGAGAAAGGATGCAGCTCAATTGTCAACAGGGGTCCAGTAAAGGAAAAATGTATGAGTTCCAGATTATTGCTTTAAAAAAAAAAAAAAGAAATAAATGAATGCTACAGCTGATGCTGTTGTGAAATGGATGACAGCTGTCTTGTAAAAATGAGAAAATATGTGATAAATATTGCATTACTGAAAATGAGTGGTACTGCCTGGTTGAGTGGTTTATAATATAGAAAAGGCGAAACACATGTGAACCACTGCAGGGGGAACACAGATGGCGCGGACAATCGGGAGAAAATGATCCATCCTGGAGAGGTTTTTTTTTTTTTCTTTTTTAGCATTTTGTGAATCTGAAAAGCATATATTTGAAAGTCCCAAGGAAAGAATGAACAAAAGCATAAAGCCTCTCAGTTTCTCTAAAAATAAGGATATTCACATGCACAAATGCTGCTGTGTGGTTTTGTGCTCCTGGTTATTTTAAACACGACAGGTCAGGTCACCAGGCGTGGGCGGGGGCGGGGGGGGGGGGATTTGTCATTCTGAGCCACAACCACTCCCCTCTGTGCAAATCAATCTGAAAACATCCCAGCATGATTGCTGTCATTAAGTGTGTCCGTGTGCCATGCGTGCAGACTTTGGTTGGGACACAGAAGGGAAGCCCTCGCCATCCTGACAGAGGTGAGATGACATTCACGGCTGAATGAAGCCACGCAAAATTAGTCCAAGCATAAACAATCATGATTGGTTTCAAGGTCATAAATTATTACAGCCAAGAGTTTGGAAAAAGTGGAGCAGCACATGCCAAGTGACCTGGAATTGATCAACAATTTCTAAAAATGCCCTTTCTTTGTTCACAGAAAGATAAAGGATCAAATATCTCAACCTTGTGTTCAACGTCACAAGAAAACACTGCAAGTCGCAGAAACGGGTTGAGCAGACACTGCTGTCAACGATAGTTTCTTCATCCTTTCCAAAGAATAAACACACACTATCGCATCCTGGTTTACTGTAGCTTCTTCATGTTTGCAAACCCTCTGCAGGTCAGGATTATAAGGAGCGAAGGAAATATGAAAGCAACCAAGCAAGCACAACACTAAAACCATCACCTGTAAGGACGAACATATTCAAAACATAATGGGCCTCATTTATCAACCGTCGGTACAGCAGAAAACTGTGCGCACGGCCATTTTCACACAAGGCTCGGCATTTATCAATCTGGACGTGAGCGTGTGAGCCGCTCAGATCTCAAGTCAGGTCTGACAACGTGTACGCAAGTTAGAGTCTGTGCAGATTCCCACTGCACAGCAAGATCTTAAAAAAAATCTAAAAGTAATGATTAAACAAACCTCAAACATGGTGTTTAAGCACATGCAGCCACATATTCAGTACAGATTAAAAAGTAAACAAATATGATTGAATAAAATAAATATATGTTTTTTACAGAAGCGTTTTGCATTCATCTGATAAAAAAATAAAATAAAATTCCCTGAGAAATTCACGTTTGGTTTGTTTTTCAGTGTAATTATTACTGTTTTTCTGACTTAATTTCTTTCTTTTTGTTCATTTGTTTTTTTAGTAATCTCGTCCTTTTTGTCAGAGAAAATGTTTTCAGTTTTTCGTGGTAATTGACAGAATATGTAATAACTGGTATAATACCAGAGCAGCGTTATTATATAACCGTGTTAACCTCCACCTCAGGCACGAGGGGATCAACTTCCAGCTGGAAAAAGTTTGGTTTCTTTCTCGAGTTTTTCCTCTCAACGTTTGACTTCAGTGGGCGAGGCCGCTGAAACATGAATATTTAAGGGCGGAAAATGCTAATGACGATCAGTTTCAGCTGCTGCATTTATGAAGACCCGCTGAGTCGTAAGATGCGATTGGCCATATACGGAATTTTCATAAATCACACGTGTGTCTTTTCGTACCATGACTCCTGCACTCAGATCTGCACACGTGCCTACACAAGACTGATAAATGAGGCCCAATATTTACAGAAAAGGATAACTTTGTTGATGATAAAATTACAAAGATTTATGCAGATCTCTAATAACTGTATAGCATTTTTCTGTACCATGGTGGTACGGTGTCTGCCATCAAGTATTGTGTCGTTTCATTGTCATTAGTATGGATAACTACATTTTTGCGACCGTGTGGCCCTGAGCTGTTTGGGCAGTGTTGGGAGTGTGCTGTAAACACACTGTACTATGGAGAGTCTCATTAAGAGGGCTAACATGTCCGAGCATCTATTCAGCCCATTAATTTCCCTGGTTGATATTTTTCTCCTGAGCAGACTGAAGTAGCTCTGCTGTGTCTCATCAGGCCCACTAAAAGACCCCCTCATTTAGCCACAGCACATTATTTATTCTAAATAACATTCCTTTAAAAGCCAGGGATGCGGCTTACACAAAGAACATCGTCTGAATAAATTGCACTGCAGCACACTTTACTGGGTAGGAAAATAATAATAATCACAATAATTAATGAAATGTTCAAAGCTGCACACTCCACATGCCTTCTTCTCACCTAACTTGATGCCAATTAAAAGAAAGGTTCAAGGAAAGGTTCATTATCATTGGAAAAGCAATGACTGGGTGAACTGTTAGAAAAATGTTTTACAAAATGAGGAGGCGACTGAAAAAAAGTACATGTGGCTTGTTAAAAGGATGGTTTTTTCCCCCCTAGTTTGCAGTGAATATAGTCCATTCTTTAATTCTTACCACATTTCCTATATTGAATCTCTCCTCTCATCCTTTATTGACACGTAATTCTTCAAGATCACAGCGCTGCAGTCCAGTTATTGTACATCCAACACATTCATCCGAGAACTAAACTTTCATTTAAGACACTTTCAGGGTCAAATATTGCAGATACACTTACAAAAGATTCTGTAAAACTCTGAAATGCTTTCAAATTACACATTAATTGTTAACCCTGTGATTTTAGGGCACTAAATCAAATAATAGTCTTTGTCACTTTTGTCACTCATTAAACAAACATCAACTAGGAGTCCACAATTTGAGAGTTCAATGAAAAAAGTGTCTAAATATTCCTCAATTTGTAGTCCTATCCAACAGAAACTACATAGATAGTTAAAATAAACCTAAATAGAGACAAACTGGTTAAAAGCAGGATATATAGCACAGCCCATTGAGCATGCACTAGAGTAACCTACTTGACAGAAACGAAGAGACAGATGTACAGTGCTGTACAGGCAACGATTTAATCACAAGTCTAATCACGACCTCTAAATCATAGTGATGTTGGGGCAGAAAGCGAGTGCACATGATCTTACTGTATAGGCCACATGTGGCTCGGCCCTGCAGCACTATTCCTTCCTTCCATAGCCAGTTATCTGTCTGTTTGTTTACAGCACCTAAGAGGTTATGGACTGCCCTAGGTATGTGAAGGCACCGACCCAGCGAGCCCATGTCTTATAGGGGTTGGCATCTCTCTGTGTATGTTTCCGTGCATCCATTATTTTTTTGCATGTACCTATAGCCGAGTTGCAAGCCTTGGGCTCGTGTCACTTCAAATACTCTTATGCGAAATTGCTTCTTGGCTGGTTTGCAACTGCCTGTCCATCTGTTGCGTGTGTAAAATTAAAAACAAACCCTCTTAAGTGATGTGGTGCTTGGATAGCATGTTCAAGACCCACCCAGAGCTGATGTAGACATAGCCATATCAAACAAAGACACAACCACAGATATTTGCATCCAGACTGATGCTCAAACCGACATGTAAATGTATAGTTTACATTGGGTTTCCCCGAATGTGACCTCTTCGCTCGTTCGTCCTTTAACCATTTGCTTTGAGATCTCCTTTCATCTCGCCAAGCCGATCAATCCCACATGCTGCCATCTCTTTTCTACTTGTGTCCTTTATCTTCCGCTGCTCATCGTGTCTAAAATCTACCCTTGAGGTTCAAGCATAAGGCATGCAAAGGTCAAAACTTCACACTGTCATCTTGCATGACTTAATGTATATCAAGCCCGTCGCTATACTTTAGCATATGGGATAGGGATCTGACATGCACCCAGAGAGACATTGACGGAGTACTCAAATCCTCACTAGCGTGTACTTTATGCGTTGATGCAAAGTTACTCAACAATTCTGCAGTCACTTGCCACCCTGAAGGCAAGTGTAGAATGAACATACTCACTCAGAGGGCGAGAATGTCATCTTTTATAACTCGTGGTTGATAAAGTATCTCAGTAGCGTGGTAATTTCCAGGTCATTGCCTGTTCAGCTAGCACCAGCTGAAAAACGCTGTGCCAGAATGCAACAGGGAAAACGCCAAAGCTTACCTGAGGAGAAGACATGCGCACGTGCACGCGCACGCACACACACACACACACACACACACGAAATGAAAGCACATGGTGAATATCCATTTACACAATCTGTTTTGTTCGTATGTTTGTATTTGTATCCAGATGAACAAGTGTAATCTGGTTTCAGCTGCTTGGGGTTTGGTTCACGTCAAATCTCTTTCTGAATACAGCAAACACACACTCAAAGAACTTGCTGTTGGGTAATGGCTGTTACATAAAGCTACTGCACGACCTCTAACCTCACATCCACCAAGAGAATTAATGGTTTACCCCTTATTTATTCCAGGTGAGTGGGTCAAACAAGACATTGCTAGGCAAAGAAGTAAAACATATTTATGATTATTATGATTATCACTGAGGCAGTTCACCCGACAGAAACGGGGATGTGCAGTAGCTGCTAGCGTGTATGTGTGTGTGTCACTGCAGGTGAACAGAGGGTCAGTCAGGTTTTCCCATATGCCATCTGTCAGATCAGCTAACATCCCGCTCTGACATTTCCCCACATTCAGGAGCAATGGCAGAAATCCTAATAAGACCTCAAACCAATACATTAACTTAATGCCAAGTTCGCTCGGTGAGGGTACAAAAAAATGCTCGCGATTAGAATAGATGAAGAGATAGCCATGTATTAATAATAAAAAATAAAAAAAAAACACACACACTCACAACTTACATTTGCTCTATCTGATTAGCGATCCAGAAATTACAGGCAGATGAGGTTCCTGTGTTTTAACGAGCATCAATTAATATTATCTGCATCATCATTAACCAACATCCTGATTAGCAGCAGTGAGAAAAACAAAAAGAAATACTGTCTTCTCAAGATCTCAAGAAAGCACACACGTGTCCTTCATCTACAAAGCATAAAAGCGGAAGAGTCCAAAGGCACACCTGCATCTCACCGCCACTAGATGAGCAGCCAGACTCTTAAAATATGGTCATTGACTTAGCATTTTTATCAATGTGGTCATTGTCCTGTTTTAAAAGGCTGGGTATAATGGCACTTCACGGTGCTAAGTTAACAAAACCTGGCCTTAAAGACTGTAGCTCCTACAGTTGCCTATTTGAATAATAATTATTTTTTCCTCATCACCCGGCCTCTCGGCTGCCATCTCAGATACACAAACATCTTCAGAATCAGATGACAGTAAAATATGTACAATATAGTCTCCCAATCACTCCCTTTAAATTACACGTGACATATATAAGATGATATCCTGATGGACCGTACAGTGACATTGCACTTTTTTTTTTTCTTTTAGAAACCAACTTCAAATTTTTTTTATCCCATAATATTAAATCAGTGGGGGACATGTGTCAAACTGTAGCTGAACAATATTTCCCTGTACTTAACACTCTGACAATTTCCAATTTGGGGTTTACAAAAACTACTAGCGACGCAAAAGTTTTAGAAAATGAGGTCACTAAGCCTAAACTGTGTCTGAGTGATGATATTGAGTGAAGGAGTGAGGAACTGAGGAGGGAACCGGCAGAGACCGGCGGTGTGGTCTGACCTTGGGAAGGTCTGTCATCACCCGCTGAGAGAAAAATTACCTGCGCGGAAAAAGTTGAAGCGCCTGAAATACATTAATGTCCCCTTCTCTGCCCTCCTTCCTCCACCATCACTTTAACTTCTGTCTGATGAAAAACATGTTACTTACCAAAAATATAAATACTCAATTAAATAAGAAATGACCGGTGGCGTTTCTGCCTTCATTAACTGAGAACATAATAAGCTAACTCGGCTGCATTTCACCCATCAGTTTCAGTTTAGAATATTTCCTTCATGCCAGAGTGTTGAGCTTAATAAGGCCTTTATTTTTAAATGTCATTTTGGTTAATTGCATGCAGAACTGTACCTTACTGATCACATACACTATGAATAGGGGCTCATTAAAACTGTAGTAGTTTGGGGTTTTACACCTTTTACATGCTGTAAATGATCTAATTGGCCAGTTATGGATTCTAAGGTCATGCCCTCTTTGACAATGATGCTGGTTTGATGTTAAAATTTATCAGCGTAGAACATTTAGATTGATTTGAACCTAGTTTTGATCCCGGTTTTGTGTGTTTCTACAAGTTCAGTAGTCTCTAACACATAACACTTGTTCAAAATGCTGAAGAAATTAAGAAATGAGTAATAATATTTAGACTAAGTAGGGAAAAAAGCTAAACTGAGCAGGTGCTTTGACGGGAGACAGGAATTTTTGAATGTAATTCAGACCTTGTGTGTCTGTGTGTTTGTGTGTGCCCATCTTCTGGCTCCCCTGTCACTGTATTGGCAGGAAGGTTCCTGGTGCCTGGCCTCCAACATTCAGGCCTGAATGGGAGAGGACACAGTTGCACAGAAACTGAGCCAGAGGTGGGGCGTGTGTCATAGTGAATACTTCCTGCACACAAATATTCTCATTAAATTAGAAATGCTTGTTTGATTACCCAAACTGCTGCGCTAAAATCTAGGACAATAAATCACCATTAAATATAACATTTTAAAAATGACACCACAAACCTTCCAGCTGAACCTGACTGATCAATGAACTTAAAACGCGCACACACAAACACACAGCCGGGCTGATTTATCGCTAGTCGAGCACAGCATGGCCTCTGTGACCTCTGACCTCCGCAACGTAACCTTCCCAAGGGGTCGCCGTAAATTTATCAAACGACATAATGAGCATCACAACCGCCATCAGTCACTAACGTTAGCTCCCTCCCAGGACAGGAAGAGCCAAAATAAATATGTAGGCCAAATAAAAACACCAACACCTTGTCAGCTTCCAGCAGAGACCTCCTTCTCAAAATACATCATCATTTCTTATTATAGCCGACAGCTGACACCATCTCTCAATCTTACACGCCTGCCCTGCTGTTTCACTTCATCTATCCATCTCTACCTTCATTTTCTCTTTCCTGTCCTCACCCTTGTCATGGACGGCAGCACACGTGCAGCAGGAACTGTCAGTCAGCGAAGCCTGATGCTACATCAGCGCTATGATGGAGCCGCCCGGGGACATAATGCTTTGTTGTGACTTGAATGATCTTGCTGGTGAGGCAACAAAGTCTTGAGAGTGTAACAAAGAGTTAAGTGTGTCTGGAGTTGCATGTACACACTAAGATATGCGTATGTATTGTGTGGAGACATAAGCGTTATTGCAAACAAAGACTGACAGGAGTAAAAATGCTTTTAAAAAAAAAAAAGTTTAAAGCCTCTTAAATCCATTTTCCAGATGTTCAAGTGTCATCTTCATCTCTTAATAAGATATCAGCGTTTACAGAGAAGTCAGAGAAGTCCATCAGACCCCCACTGAGGGATTTAGTATCCCTCCATTCTGTTGGAGCTCACACAACAAGGAGGGTGATTTGTCAGAAAAAAACAACCTAAAACACTGTTAATCCTGTCTGCTTATTTTACCTGTCTAAACTGGGAAGACAGTAGAGTTAGTGTTTTATCTCTGACAGCTCAAACCACAACAGACTCATGTTCCAAATGTGACAACAGCGTTTTGTTATTAAGAAGGAAATTCAGGCATTTGATGGCTGCAACACTCTGCTTCCTGGTTTTAGAATTCTAAAATCACTTTGGTGTGGGATTGAGGACAATTCATTTCACAATACGATACATATTGCGGAGCCCCGACTTGCACACATTTTCCACAGCATGTGTGCAGTGGTTGAACAAGGCTGCCGTGATTTGCCAGTCCTTTACCGGATCGAGCTCAAACACGTCCCTGTCACAAAAGCAGACTAATTTAAGCTGCAGCTATGGAAACCTAGTTTGTATGGAAGCACGCAATGGTAAAAGGTCCTCCATTACTGGTGCCTCTCATGGTTTAAACCCACAATCAGGAATCAGTAAAAGGCTGGAGCTCAGTAGGGTGCTGCAGCGTCAGCATTTGTGATTGCTGTTCAAGTTGATCTTCCAAGAATGCAATCACGTAACTGTGCTGGGCATTTGGTTTGCGAAGTGGTTGATCTTTAAAGGGATATTTGACCAAAAATGGAAAATTTGCTCATCATTTAGTTACCACTATGACAGTGAAGTAGTGGAAGAAGTTTTCGAGCCTAAAAACACTGAAAAATGACGACGCTGAACATTTTGTTTGGTGAAAACTTTAAAGCTAATGGAACTGCTGTGTTTCCTATGCAGCGACGGCATCTGTGAGGCCAGCAAATCAAGACACAACCCGTCAGGTTGACTCTAGTCACCACCCCTCCGACCTAACTGTCTATTTTTCCCCTCTGTCAGTCTGTCTCTGCCTCTCGGAATATTTGTGTCTGTTTGTACCCCAAAATGTAGGCTAATGCCCTGCAGAACTGACAGATTAAATGCCAATCCCTGTGTCGTACCAAAAAACAGCCTTAGGCGGCTTTGGGGTGTATGTGTGTGTGTGTGTGTGTGTGTGTGTGCGTGCGCGTGTGTGCGTGTGTGTGTGTGTGTTTCTGGCCGGCTCCAAATCCATGCCTCCATGTCTGCAACACCGAGTAAAAACAACTGCCCTCAGTAAACAACTCTAAAGGTCACTGCAGATTTCAGGCTTGGCCGTTCCGCGCTGTCGTGTACTGATGAAAAGGAAACATTTCTGGCCATCATGGTAGTCACTTTCAATGTCTCACCTTGTTTAAAACAACAGGCTAGAAGGCAAAAATCAACAGCTTTATGCTTCATGCTCATAGGCGCTGTAAAAATAAAATGTCTCACTTGACCAGAACGATGTGACTTCAGACTGATCCTTCAAAGAACTAAATAACACGTATTTCTGTGCCTGCGAGCTGTGTTCAAAGTTTACAGCTCAGGCTCTCATCCATCATTAATGCAGCAGATTTGCTTGTGTCACTTGAAAGAGTTTTTTTTTTTTTCTTCCTTTGACAGATTACAGCGCCAAACTTGGGTTCTAGGTTATGGAGAGGGTTGTTAATGCACCCAGACGCGGGTTGAAAAACGAGGGCTGGAGGAGAACATGTAAATGTTTTAGGCTGGATTTCAACTGTGATGATTTTATTAGTGGTGCGTGACCTTTGCCCCTTGTAAATGTGAGGTGATGTGAAGGCCTATCTTCATCGAGAGATGAGGATGCCTCACTGCACTGAATTCGCTGAATTCATATAGTAAACACAAAAAATCATGTATTAGCCTAATAAATGAAGCTGCAAAATCATAGCTGATGATTAGGATCCATTTCCTAACTGTAAAATTTAAGTTTTGAAGAAGATTTTAAGGGATCAACTGAAGTTGCACCTTCTGACTCTGACCCAGAGATCCTCAATGCAGCAGAGAGCTTGCATATTTCTTTCCTGACCCCTGATTGAGTTAAAACTTAAAAACACTCAAGCTCCCGACCTCGAGGAAGTGAACCCAGGATTTCCACAAGCATCCCAGAAGAGGATTTATCAGCATTAGAGCAGTTGAAAACGTGCCAAATCTGCTGACAGCAGGGCAGCACGGCAGAACATGCACGCTGTATAATATGTTCCAGATATATTTATAAAAAAATACAATGCAGAGAAGTCAATCAGACAATTCAGCTGAGGGCAAAACAGCAGCAGCTGCCAAAAGCAAGATGCAGAGGAATAAGCTGTCTCACAGCCACAGGGCAGATATCCAGCATGCAATGTAAACATACAGCATCAGCACAGAGTTGGTTCTGTGCCTTTTCAATTAACATGAATTATTTTCTCTTCTTATGGGTGCATCATGAATACCAATGTTACATTCAAATGAATGTAAATATAATGTGGGAGTAGCTTATTTTGAGAGCAGAAGTAGAGAACTCTGAGGTGGGGTCTGGTTCATTAACCATACACTCCCTTGATCACATAAATGACATGAGACAGCCGCGCAGAGACATCCAACCAGCACACTGACACATGCAGCCGACTGTTTACATGCAGCTGAGAACATGTTTTTCCAACCTTTTGAATGCATCCGGCACTCGCTGGTTTGATCCCTGACATGGCGCAAAAAGTTTGATTTTAACATTTCAAACACACACACACACACACACACACCAAAATATTTATAATAACTGGCTTGTTAAGCACTTGGAAGCTGCTGGATTTTATTAAGAGTGAAGAGCAATTTGAGGAGCTGGTGATTAACGAGTAGGCTATATCGCTAAAGGACAGAACGGCGGTTCAAAACAGTGCGGCATCACTTTAGGAGGAAAAAAAAGCTGGAAGGAATTCTGACGCCCACACATGTCAAACTCACCCCTAACATGCTTAACAAAATTAAACAAGCGGGCTTCATTGCAGAATGCTGAGGGCAACAATAAAAGAGACTGTTTCTTGCTACGCATGTTGCAATTTAAACTGAATATTAGATGAATCTCACATTTTGAACCTGGCATCTATGTGAAAAACTCACTGACATAACATCCCAGAAGTTCAAGGCTTAACTATCTGAGCTTGGTGTCAGAGAGTTCATTAATACAGGAGTTTCAGTGACAGCGAAAATATTTGACAGTTTGCATGAAACTCTATCTTAAAAATTAAATCTGGGTGTGAGAACATTACACAGAATATATTTAAGTTTGTTGCTTAACAAAGAACCTTCAGACTAACTAACTTATCCATTTTAGCGGAAGGTCTTCAAGCGTGTGCGTGCTTTCCCGGTACCAGGATGTGGCAGCATAATGAGCAGCGTGAACAAGTACAAGGCTGCCAGGCTTCTCCTGCTGATGGTACCAAGAAAGCCCAAAGAGGAATTATCATCTCAACAAATGCAAAGAAAATAATTGGGCAACTGGAGTCCATCAGACCACAGTTTACCTTGTTGGGTGCTGCCATCATGGAGACAGCAAATGAAAAGGGGCAAGAAATATCCTCTGTCTGTGTGTGCTTGTACTTGTGTGCGCGTGTGCGTGCGCGTGTGGGTGCGTCCCTACCTCCCAGTGAATAGAACGTTAATTGCATTAGCATTACAGCTGGTTGATTTCCACTCTAAGGAAGACTTTGGCATCAACAAGGACGGCATATTCAATGTCTTGAAGTGTGTTATTATTTGTGAATTTCAATTGGAAAAAATTCACATTAGTGTGACAGAAAAAAAGGGAAAGTGAAGGCAAGCGTGAATAGATGGCATCAGCAGTACGATGGGATCACGCTGGATGAATGTGACTGTTCACCCTTTAAAATGTAATATTACTTTATCCTAGGTCACTTATGATTCAGACATCCAAAGCGTGCATGTTGACAGATGATTATTAGCCATTTTGGTACCTAAAAGCCTATAATTTGTCTGCTTTGTCACATTGGACAACTGTCCTATTGGAGTTGTGAAAGGTTATTAATGACCACTGACTTAAAATTACACAAAGAATAAAAAAGCACAGTAACTCCAGGCTATTTTTGAAACAAAAAGAAAAAGGAATGCTGTATTAAGATATATATTAAGATTATAATGAATGTAAATAATTCCATTTTTAATGAGTAGATATGTTTCACCAATGAAAGGTTAGCAAATGTTCATGTTAGAAGGCCTGGATGACGATGGTTTGATTGTGAGCGTTGACAAAACTTGTAGTCTCATGATGCATTGCATTTCATCTGTAGTCAGTTTCAGTTAAGTGTAAGAGTGTGTGTGCGTGGGCGTGTGCGTGTGCATGTGTTGCATTACTTGATGGAGTTCCTGAAGTGGTCTTCTGCTGGGTTCTTCACAGTGCAGCTATTGAGCAACCACAGATCTGCTTCTATCGGGTCATCTGTAAAAAGTGATGACTTTGTTGTTACATACTGCAAACCACGCATATTAAAGAAACACATACCTCCAATCACATGAGATTCTGTTACTTCACATTAGGCTGTAAGTTGTCATTTCTATTCCAAAATGTGACAGAATGTGAATACATCTGCCCTTGAACAGCAAACGCTTTATTTCAACTATGTTTGAAATTGATCTCCCTGTCTGATCAGGAAACATGACCATTTAACATTTGGTTAATCTCACACACACACACACACACACTCACACACACACACACACACACACACACACACACACACACACACACGTTGCTCTTGGTGATGTTAAATGTGGTTGCTTCTGAGGGTGGCAGGCTTTGCATGGCACTGCCAGGAGAGCCGTCAAAGGAAAAAACACACATACTGGAGGGGATATGACACGGCGATGGCGGGGAGCAGGCTCCTTTATGCCAGTTGAACCAGATATTTCACTTAGAATTGGCTTCCCCGCTGCAGTGAAGCATACGCACACCGCTCATGATGTATTTCCTGCTGTAGTTAATTTGATCCATACCCTCAGTCCTTCTGCTGTAAGATCCACGCACGCACGCACGCACGCACGCTGTTTTGGTTTTAACCACCTGTAGATGTCACCAAAATCCATGAGAAAATGTTTGAGCTTAGGGTTTGCTGAATGTAGAGTAGAGCATTTAAAGCATTTTAGAGTTATTCAGTCACAATATGTTTAGGTCACAGCAGCAGAGACCAGATAGGAAAGGAGAGGCTGATTTGGGATTTTCTGACTGGGCTGTGATGTGTCATTAAAGGAACAGCCATTTGGTCCCAGGGCAGTTTAAAAATGCATATTTACTCCTCATGAATTACACCAATATTGGAAATATCATGAGACACAAGAACAAGGCTGCAAAGTGCTTCTAGTGTGCTCAGGTTTATTCTATTTAGCAACAAATGCTCACAGAAACATGCAAACATGTGCAGAGGACTAGTGGGAACGGTCTCAGCTGTGTGGATGTTGTCTCCCCTTGGTCTCGAGGGGGCCTTTTCAGACCAACAATAACAAGCTCTCCATCAGTGTAACACACACACACACACACACACACACACACACACATATATATAAAAAATTTAAATGTAGGAAATCTTTAGGTATTTAGGAATGCTGCACAATCTTCTATTAGAATAAAGACTTCTTCAGTTTGATGAATTTATTTTGATATTGTAGCTGAGGCCCTTAAAGCCTTTCCATGGCACTGTTTGCTTTTTAATCAAGTTGTACTTCTTCAGAACTTGACTGTCACCTGTTAAAAACCTGTTTTTCCACTAAATTAGATCCAGATGGAAAAGTTGCAGTTGAAAACAGCCAAGCTAGTATTTGACTAGTCCCATCAGCACAATTACTGCAAAGTCCTGATGTGAAACACCTTTGTAACTTGTATTTTTGACCCTAAGGAACCATACAAAGTTGCTTATCCTGTGTCCTAATGGTGTTTTTCAGTTTTGTTCTTTATCTGTGTGGTAAAATGTAGCCTGAGGTGTGACTCAGCTTTAACTGCACATAAATCCCACCATAAAGAATGCTATTGGGAAATCTCTGGAATTATATATTTGCATAATATTTGCATAGTTGGACGATGTAGCCAATGACAGTAAAGTGATTTGCTTATATTTGCATAACATAGCCATCAGGCTACTATTTGAGAAGTCATAACACCAAAATGCTCACCAACAGCTGGCTAACCTTTCATTTAATGTAGAAAAAGTCTCGGAGGTAAAGACTAAAATCCTGCTGCGACACCCACGCTTCTACGGTGGGAATTCTTTGCATTTGACGTTGACCGACCTATAAGGGCGGCTGGAAATGACCTCGCATTAATAGTTTTAAAAATGCTCCATAACACATACTATATTAAAAACTAACTTTAGATTAAATTCATGAAGTTTATAATAATAAATTCAAAAAACCTATCTCAAGCTATATCAAACCATTTCAATCTGCTGTCAGCACATACATATTTTCTCCAATATCAGACATATATTCCATTTGACCCCAATGCTTGACCTCTCAGTAAATAGTTTTTCCCTCACCTCAGCAAAGGAAAATAACCTCTCCCTCTCAATATGTTGTGTGTGAGGGTGTGTTAGGGTGTATGGGGGGGATGGCTGAAATGACTTGACATCAGCCATGAGATTTAATTCAGAGTATTTTCCAGTCAAGAAGACTGTTTATATGAATTCACCTGAAATTCACCTCACAAACAGATCAGATGTGAGAGATATTGCAGAGGTAACATCTGGGGTCAGCGGTTCACATATACACAAGGTCATACATAATACATTTCCATCAGACCGGTCCTTATAAAGACCTGATTCACACAGGTGTGTGAATCCGATAACTGAATGAAAATATAGACAGAGCGAGGATGGTGAGAGTGAGTATACAGAAAAGACAAAATTGGATTAAAAGTATCGACAGGGTCAGAAAAAAGGGTCAAAGTGAGTGAGGCAAAAGCAGATGGCTGCGTTTGGCCTTTATTTTAAGTTTGGTTTCTTTCAACATCAATCAATGCTAACAGGATGTTAGCAGGACAGAACATTATCCTTAAAAATGTGCACGTGATGAACTGTAAAATTTCAAGTAGATGATCTACTCTGCTGGAAAAAGCAGAATTTTTTTCCTGTTGTTGCATTTCACTGCAAGTGGAACAGAGGGTGCATTTCACGGCAGGGAGGCATAACGACACAACGCCGTCTTTGAGCAGCCAGAACAGTCAGGATCTGGCACTCACATGGTCAGACCTGTAGTTTGTGAGGCTGTTCTTAGAATTGAAACGTCACACATGCAACCAGAGGAAAAAGGTTGTGAGCATTCAGCTAACATCTGCTAATTGTGTCGCTACAGAGAAGACGTTTGCTTTCACAACATAAACAACAATGTGATGTGATGTTTTCACCGTGACAATTTTTCCGTTTTGCTGATGGTACAAGTTCTTCCGATTTACCCGTAGGTGTTCTGCAAAAAGCAGGAGGCTCAGCTGCAGCGTCAGAAAGCACAGAAATCCACAAACAATAACAAGCAGAAAGGGAATTGGGTGTTTTCCCAGAACTCCCATCAGCCCAGTTATACAGATGTGTTAACACAGGAAAAAAAAAAACTGAATTGCATTCTCATTTTCTCTTTTGCTTGGGGCTGTTAATGTAAAAAAAAATAAAATAAAAAATGAACATGTACGTAGGCTGCTTTCCAATGAAGATTAACATTTTGTAAAGTTCACTACTGTCTGTAACAATGTGCAATAAAAACATCTAAGGTCAACCACTCTGCTGTCACATTTTTTTTATTTCAGACAGCCCAGCCAGTGGTAAAATACTTTTAAAAAAAAAAACATACAACAAACAACTTATTTAAACCTTTAGTCAGCAAATACTGTAGGCAGTGGAGTTAATGAGATGTGCAGACTTTAAAATCCAAAAAAACACACTAGTATTCAGGCCCAGTAGATGATAGATGACAGCAAATAGTGAGATTGTGTCTGTGTGTGTGTGTGTGTGTGTGTGTGTGTGTGTGTGTGTGTAATAAGACTGAGAAGACACAGACAGCAGCCCAAGGGGTCAATATGATGCCCGTGGTGCTTCACACACAGTTTGCACCATGACCCAGTTTCCATCCCATCCCTCACATCCCCACACACACTCCCATGCGCACAGATGCATGTATGCCCACCACACACACCCTTGTTATTCCTGTCTTCTGCCCTCTATCTCAAACACATCATCATGCCGCCTGCACTTTCTCCCGATCTCAAACATCTCCCTCACACACACACACACGCACACACTAGAGGACATGTTGACCTTGGGATACAGTGTGGTAGTGGTTGGTTTATAGGGGTAAGTATTGTAGGGCAGGGGGTGGCTCTGGGGTGAACTGATACACTTGACTGCGCTAACAGGGCCTGTCTGGCCTTATTGGTTGATTGGTTAAGTAGCCAGTCAGATGCTGCGCCGGGACGACAGGTGGAGCAGAGGGCGACGTGGGGCAGCAAGCTGCTAAGCAGTGTTCTCCATCACACTCAAACCAACTATTTGTTGAACATTGATGCAGGCGTGTTTAATTCTGTTAAACCACACCAGTCCTGGTCAGAAATTACACCTCTGTCCCAAATAATTTAAAATAAAGTAGCCTAACAAGTTTGAATGCTTTATAGCTTTAAGTTCTTAGTGTACCTGAGAGGACATGGGGGAACATTCAGCATTTGGATCTTTCCAGTAACACATTCCAAAAACCAAATACGCAATCAAACAATGACTCACAGTAAATGTGTTCTGACAGTAACTTAGTTTAGATTAAGAATTAAGAAAAACATAATTCTACAGCAAACATTTAAATAACGGAGCTAAATGTGTTGTTTTCATTGCTAGGCTCGTGCAACCCATGTGTGAGAGTGAGCTTCTAAGTGGTGACAAGTTGAGCATGACTGATTGAAGCAACAGGAGATTTCTAGCTGACAACATTTCAGTCTAAAAGGTTCCGGCTCCGCTGGGAGCGTGTGTGTCTGTACATTAGCGTCACCGACGTGGCAAATTCGCAGTGATCCTTAGAGGACTCCGGTGGTTCACGTCCAATCACATTTAACAAGTGAGCACTCGCGCAGTGCGTGTGCACGCGCGCACGCACACGCGCGCACACACACACACACACACACACACACACACACACACACACACACACACACACACACACACACACACACACACACACACACAGTGCGACGTGCAGACAGACGAGCCTCGGTCTCCCAGATACTCAGCTGCGGATGATAACGAAATCAACTCCTATTAGACAGATGCTGGCTGGCTATACACACTGACACGAGCGCACATAGTGAAGACAGAGTACCTGTCAGTCACACACTAAACTGTGCAAAATGCAACCGAAAGTTGGCGGTTGTAACTGCAATTTCATGACGGCATCTTTCAAAGTCGCAGGAGCCGGAGCTTGAACGAGTGCCTTTGCCATACATCATTAGAAAATAGCTTTTAGTACCAAACAAAAGAAATGCTACACTCGGGTAAGGGAGGAAAAATAAATTTGCAGTGACCCACCTGTTCCCAAAATTGGAGCAAACTACATACGAGCGCCACACTGTCTGTGCGCTTCAGCATTTAATCTTCTGATGCAACCACAGAGCAACACCAGTGCGGCAAAGATGCCTCAGTGACCCAGGGGAGCAGACGTGATGGTTCCCTGCCTGTTGATGCTCCTCCTGCTGGTTCTCCTCCTCCATTAGTTTCCAGCTGATATATAGAACTGGTGAGTTGGGGGAGTGTGTGATAATGTTTGTGTTCTAATCAGCAAAATAAATAGACTAAAACTGACATTACTTCATCTCAGCTAAATATTTTGAAGGAAAAGAGGTTGCACATGCAACACATATTTTCTGTTTGTAAAACACACTTGCAGACATGCGCTTTCCTGAATGTTGTTTGAATAATTAAGTTGGTAAAATTTGTCAACTTGATTTGCTTGTTAAAGGTTTTAATTTCAAGCAGGCAGAAGCTTAGCCTTCAGCTGTGGAAAAACGCCAGCCTAATCCGGATATAACTCCGAATAAAGAGAAAGGCGTTCAAAGCGTAGGCATCATCTGAGCTGCCATCTTATAGAAGATGGAAGAAATTCAAAGCAATGGTTCCTGTAACCTGCACATATTCTACTAATCTACTGTCTCTTCTCAGCGACAGACACTCTGTGTGAACGTGTAAGAATTCGGAGTGTGTGCCGAGTTAGGCACAGCAGGGGTCCACTACCTCACTAACAGTTTGATGACATTTTAGAAACATCTAGTCATTTGGGATCTCTCTTTCTGTCTCTCTCTCTCCGTCTCTCTCTCTCTCCCCCTCATCCTTAAAAAGCCCAATTCCATTAACGTTCAAGAAGAAAAGAGATGGAGAGACTCAAAAATGGAAATCAAAGTAGAGCTTGGAGAGACAAAAACAGCAAGGAGGCCGAGTATAGAAGAAAAAAAGGTGGAGCGCAGGAGATGCGAGGATGTAGAGAAAAAGAAACTATGTATCACAAAGGTAAGGCAAAGGAAAGGTTGAGCACCAAAAGAACAAGCGGAAATATCTCAGTGAAGAATAGCAGGCAAGGTCAGCTGAAATGGGAGCAGAAATGATGAATGAGGTTCAGCCGATCAGCCACCAATTTGGATAGCCCAAGTTTGCTTCTGCAGGAAAAGAATCTGTCTCTGGTTTATCTGATCATGGAGACAGTGGCTGCACCTGGGTCCCGACAGGGGTTTCACATTCACCATTAAAGCACTTTTTCCCTCTGCACAACCTGAAAGTGACAGCGTTCCATTTAACGTAAGGACAGAAAAGTGTGGAAGAACAGGAGACATAAATGTAGTTTTCAAATATTAACTTACATAGGAACCACTGCCAAAGGGAGTTCTAACTCTGATAAAAAAAAATTTTAATTGCTATAGATTTTTTTAAAAGCATTTAATATGATAAATGGATGCTTAAGTAAATCAAAAACGTAAATTTCAGGTAACTAGAGAGTATAATGCCAATCCTGCTAACTTTAAAATCATACTTTTTATAATACTTTAATAACTACCACAAATATATTTTAAAGACTTATACTGACAATATTCTCCTGCACACACCAACTGTTGGTTCTGTACCTGGCAACAGTAAAAAATAGCCTTGAGCACAATACCCCACCCCATTCTCAAGGTTAAAGAAGCTAGTTTCAAAAGTGGATTAACCCGAATCCTTAAAAACGGCTAGTAAGGATCACAGATCATATATACACTAAACACCAGTAACGACTATAAAAAAAACTCAAGGTAAATGTTCCTTGAAGCTATTGTCAAAACGGTGTACACCACGGCAACCATAGCCAGTTCCTATTAACAGACTAGGCAAATATTGATGCTCTATTTCTCTGACACCGCAAATGTGATTATATTTGCTGTTTGCCCCAGGAGATGGCAGTTTATATTCAATGAGGTGACTGGCCCACTCTGTTTGAATGGGTGTGTTGCATTTTAAGATTTTTTTTTTAGTTAAAGTTTAAAAGGAGCCATGGGAAGAACACACACCAATTTGCTGAGTACACAAAACAATGTGTTGGCAGACTCTGTTTGATTCAGAGAGGGCTGTGTGTGGCTGTGCGTGCGTGCCTGCGCCTTTTCGTTCTATTTATCCCCGCCTGCCACCTGGAAGCCGGACAAAGCAGAAAGAAAGACAAGGTAAAGAAAAAAGTAAGCACCACCTGTATTTAAAAGCTCACCTGTCGTGGGGAGAAAAAATGTGCAGATGGATGCAACCTGCAGAAGAATGAGCTTCAAGAACAGCATTAAACAATATGTAGGTCTTTATTCAAGTAATTCTGTCGGTGTAGAAGTTTAGAGTCCAAAGAATGGGTGAGGATATCAGTGTAGCACTTCATCGCCAGGATCGACAGCACTGACATGAGTTCAGTCTGATGGTATCAAAGAGCAGCAAGATGGTCAAACGCGAGTGAACTAACTGAAGGTAACATGGCAGTGACAAATACCTGGAAGCTCTCGGGCAGATGGAAATGATAATGATTAGAAATAAGCATCCACAATGGCAGACAGATACATTTCATATATAAATCGTAAATCCAATTTCATTTTCTTCCTAATAACTGAATATCTGAATTTCAGGAAATCATAACCCTGCCCGTTTACATCTGCCTAGTAAGCCAGGTGACATTCCAGTATTGCAAGTAGCCCGCTGCAATGCTGGTTAGTTTCTATGAATAACTAACTCTGTAGAGTGTATCTATTCAACAGCCCTTTACCCTAAAATAGCAGAACCTCCAAAAGGTTAAAAGCCTTTTGAGCTGAACTGTTGGGTGAGGATGGGATGATGCAATGTGGGAACTAAAGCCAACTACAGAGGCACATCATTATCCCCCTGAAAAAGCTCCTGCAGTAAGGCTGCATTGCCTCAATTTGCTGTTACAGCAATTAACCAATTGCATATTTATGCTCCGCATGTAAAGCTTCATAATTCGGTTAATAGCAGTAATTAGACCTTCAACTGCTCTTTTATTTCCATGTGGAGTTAAAACAATTTAGGTCAACTGGCCCCTTATTCCCACATCCTGGCTGTGGAGCGCAAATCAGATGCAAATTCAATAGAAAAGTGAGAACTAGTTACAGTCCCAGGTAATAAATACAGAATTTAGCCTCTTGGCAGTCCGAATTTAGACAGCTGGTGTTTATATAGGCTGAATAGGTTTGAAGGCAAAGTGTATTTTGTGAGAGTACAGAAGAAGAGAGAGGGAAGCAGAAGGAAAGCATAACTTTTGCTGAGATCTGGGAGAGAGGAGAGAAACAAAAATACTGAGAAAATAAGAGAAGATCAAACAACTCAAATTTCACAGACAGACTTTTAAAACATATTTTGGAAACACATCTGAAACACTAACAAAAATACAGCAAAAAGGGGTTAAAATTTGAAACCAACTTGGAATAAATGAGAATATGAGAAGAACACAAATAACTGATTTGACTCTGTCATTAAAGAACACAGAAAAAGCAAGCATGGCGGAAACTAATCTGTAGAAATCACACATACCAATGTGGTCGACTAAGCTATCACATGCTGAGAATTACTCATGTCCTCGGATATTATATACACGTCACTGAAAGAAGCATTTAAGACAACGAGAGTTCAAAATCCAAACAAAGCAATGCTGCAGCTTAATACTTTAAATAACTACTGTAACGACTTCTTTTGATCATTTATCACATATTTATTGAATCCATAATTACAACTTGCACCAATAAGAACCTACTGTGTATCCTAATGTCAGGAGGCTGTCAAATTTGACTAAACTGTAGCACAGCAGTGCTTCAAACGGCTATTTCTGTCTTTACTGGTTTGATGCACCGATCCCTTGATGGACTACTGTCCTCAAATGTCTTTGAATGACATTAATATACTGTACATTAAAAACTACAATTGTCAAAAAAAAGTTACACAAAAGACTGAAGAGCTACACACCCCAACAAATCAGTAGGGGATTTCTGAGGGCAGATTTACCGAGTTCATCCTTGGAAACCGCACATGCACACACACTGTAATCATCAGATCAGATATCAAAAAGCAGTGTCTGTCTGGAAGATTAGAAGAGCCATCTGTCTACCATGTGGACAGCCTCAGATTATCAAAAAAAAAAAAAAAAAA
>BJFM01000774.1:74314-104432 GCA_016586285.1 Arothron firmamentum | reverse complement strand
CACTGCTGAGGAACGGGATAAATGAACGGTAAAACGGATCGCATTTACAGAGTTTGTAGTCATCCTCAGCACTCAAAGCACTTGACACAAGAAGTTGTCATTCAAACACTCACACACACTCCTAGTGGAATAAATACCTTACACACTTTGATAAGCAGGGAAAGTTAGCATGAACACACATTCAGGCAGATCTCACAAGCAAATCTGCCCAAGTGGCACCTTACCTGACTGGTGTGAGCCAGCTTTCATGCCAGAGCTGTTGGGTCAGCTTTAAACGGACCTGAAGCCCTCTTCACACCCTCGGGGGTGTGAAAAGTCATCTGTACCAAACAAATGAACTCTGGTCTGCGTGAAAACGGGGCTCTTGGTTAGTCTGAAGTGAACCCTGGTGCAGTTTGCTAACAGAACACAAACTGACTATCCAGTGAAGGAGGTGACATAGTGAAAAAATAATAGTAATATTAACCTAACAGGACATGCATGTTTAAAGGAAATACACACCTTTTTTATTGAAAACCATTCATTGGTCAAGGTAGGCTCTTTCAATTCTTCCAGTTAAGTAATCTTTTGTGATCAAGGTTACTTTGTCCACCGATAATTCAAATGACACCCGCAGCTTAAGTCATCGGCAGCTCTTAAATTATGTCTGATATCTGCGCTCTCACATGGAAATCTAACACATAGCTGATTCATTTATATGTATGAAGAAGAGATCAGACAAAGACATGTGCGGAATAAATCTATTACAAAAGGAAAAAGTGTGCACATTATCAAGCAAATTAAGACACAAGTATTATATTAAACTAGATCTAGATATCTATTAAATTATTGCTTTATATCCAAAGGTAGGTGGTGCTTATCATATCAAACAGATCTACACACACACACACACACACACAAAAAGAAGGTAACCTCGGGTTTCCAGCAAGTGTAACAAATGGGGAATGTGGTGCATTCCAATAAAAGCAGAGGTTATCTTCCAAAATAATGCTAATAATGAAGGCATTTAAAGAAGACCGAGTGTGATGAGCCTCAAAAGGGGGCCTTGGAAAGTCATTTACTTCATGTCCTTGAATGCCTAACTCAATTTCTTTGCTTTTTATATAAATCACCCACAAATTTTCTCCACCCACACTAAGAGTCTGGTATGCCACATTAATTACCAATGTCTTTCAAGGCTTGATTTGCTCTTCAGAAGAGAACTTATGTTTGTTTTCCATGTCGACATGATGAGAAAAACAAAAAGGTGACGGCAAATTAGAAGTGAGAAAGACAAACGACTGCTTGAGGTTGTAAAATAACAGACAAGAAGAGAAAGCAGCAATGAGTTGTCAAATGTCAGTGAATACAGCTCATTCTGCTTTGATCTTCTGGACAGAGTGTTGCTCTGCTTGTCCTCCAAATGAGCAAAATTAAGGCACCGTTACTGTTGAAACAACTGACACATATGTTCAGTGCAATATTGGAACTGAGCTCTCTCACTTGGTCCATAAAGTACTTGCTGCTCTGATGTAATGCTCAAAGGTCCGTGTTAGCAAAACCTGGCAGCATCTCTTACCCCCTTTCCAGACGTCTGCCTCTTTCCTCGCCCTGCTCTCTCATCCCCTTCTACCTCCGAGCCCTTCCCCTGGCTCTTGCCTTATCCCATTACTCACAGCCCCCGCATGATATTCCCATTATATCTCTTCAGGGTATTCCCAATCCCCACGGAATGCAGGCAGTATTCCTGGGATAACAGGGGGTGACTGGTTGGCTAGCTTCAGATGGGAATAGGGAATACTCTTCCATTCTCTTGAGGGAAGCAGCTTCTCCCTTCATTTATCTCGCGCTTTCTTCACGAGAGACATGAAAGTGTGTGCGAACAAATGAATGGACAGAAGGAAGACTGGAACAGTGATTCTTGCTTCCATTACTCTCCCTGTCTCCTATCTGTACAGCCCTTTTCTGGGTTAAGAACAAGGATGAGATATCACAATCCTTTGGGGAGTCAATTTGTTCAGTTTTTTATTTGTTTCTCAGAGGAATGAGAAGGGTCTGGGGGCATTCGGCAGAAAATCTCTTTCATTGTTTCCAAATCTCACATAAGGGAAATGCTAGCACAACTAAGGGAGACCTTCCTGTGATTGAAGACAAGCAGGCAGAAAAATAAAATCCTCACTGGTTCCACAGCTCCTGACCATCACTAAAGGACATCTAGCAGTGGTTCTGAAATATTATATAAATATTCAAGTACCACAATAATCAATTTCTGAAAACAGATTTGGTGGCTTTTGAGACGCAGCTCTTGCGAAATTACTTATCATTCCAGGTGCAAATGCTGATATTTACCATGTCCAGTTTTCCTCTTTCTAAATAATCAATGGATTAGATTGATCCCCAGGTGCCATTATCCTCTCCTCTATCCATGGTTGCCTCAAGGGACTCTTCAGGCCAGAAAGGCTAGAGTCCCTAATCCCGTGGCCTCTAAACGGTTTCTAGGTGCTGCCAACATGTGGGTCACCTTGTAAGATCACTGAAACAAGAACACATGCACACGCACACAGAGATGCACAGGCGGCCAGGATCACTTTAATCTAGGGCCCTCTAGATGGTTACACTCGACTGCCTGGACTTATGGATCTATTTGTAGGAAAAACTTCAAAAGACCGTGTGTGTGTGTGTGTGTGTGTGTGTGTGTGTGTGTGTGTGTGTGTGTGTGTGTGTGTGTGTGTGTGTGTGTGTTTTTAAAATCCGACTCACTTTCACATGTGATCCTGAATAGGTCTAAGGTTTTGTCACTTGACCTCAGTCTGAACAGTCATGTCACATTTAATCTGATTTTCACATCACTGGCTAGCGACAGTCATCACTATTCCAGCAGAAGGGGGCAGAGCCTTTGGTCAGAGAATTTAAGGACATTTAGCAAAGATAATAAATAGTGAAGTAAGCTTTTTACTAATTTTTCTTCTCATTGTCATCTACTCAATTGATGCTTCAGCTTCCATGCTCACTTCTGTGTACGTGGTGCACTGTATTTGACATCATGTTGTTCCAACCAGTGTGTTCTCTCTGGTTACTTCAGGGCTCCAGATGCAGGTCCCGCTTGTCAAAAAGTAAATAACACACCATTTGAATTTTTTTCTATTTATTTCTGCCTACCCCTTCCCTGTCCAAGTCCACTCCTTTCACATTGTTATGATTTTCTCTTCATTTCCTTTCCTGTCATATTGCATCATTATCTGGTCAGTTCTCCCTGCATCTATTGACGCCTCAGTTTCTCATATATGCAGATCTGAGCTGAATCCTCCAAGGTTTCCTGCAGGTACAACATCCTTATTTTAACAGTTACATTAACTGAACTGAGATTAAGTGCCTCAGCTGGGTGTGCGCTTCGTCTTAGCGCTCTCCTCCCCCCAGCTCTCGCTCTACTCTTTCCTTACATTGCTTCCCCTTCACTCTTGCACTCCTTTCTTGCTCTCATTGAGCAAAGGAGGTCTGCTGGATGCCCACTGTAGTGAGACGAAAGGCAAAGATATTGATATTCTCACACACGGGGGCTCACCGCGGCGATACGTCTAAAATGGCAGCTTTGGAAATCTAACCTGTCACACACCGACTGCCGACTATTCCCACCACGTCGACAAGTGTGTGTGAAAGTATTAAATGTGTTTGTGAGGAGGCTCTGTGTGCCAATGTGTGTGTAGATGAGAGGCGGAGTCAGAGAAAACATTGTAAGTTTTCATTGGGTATGACGTTGCGGCATGTAACGTTGCGGAGCTCGCAGTCAGCCAATGAGGAGATCCCCATGCACCCGTTTTATGAATGAGATGGCATGTATGCGAGGTACACACATGCAGTTGGAGTGAAAATACTCTACAGTGATGTAATACAATCGCGCAGAGCAGCAGAGGTGCTTGTAACAAACGTAACACGAGCCGAATAACAACAGTGTGATGTGTTGCGTTATCGATTTTCAAACAAGGTCAATCAAAAATATCCTGGGAAATACATATAATTGGGGAGATTAAATCCAGTGACAGAATATGGCATATATATGTGCTATGTGACAGTTCCAGCCAATGCCAATATGTAGTTATTAAATTTCCAAGTATAAAATTATTAGGTTGTCATACAACACAAACAATGACATGATACATATTAAACAGTAAAAATGCACTATATAAAGATATTTAGTGTATATTTAGGTAAAATTTGATTGTAGACAGTTTAACTATCTAAAACACTTGGTAATAGTGTTCTGCACATGAAACAACTTTTCAATTCACACAAACATTTGCTAATCAAATAAGACCTCATATATATATTTTGTCTCCTCCTCAACTACACACACCCTCTCTTTATAACTCATATCCTTCAGCCATCTGTGTCCAAATCAGGAACTAGGAACGCCTGATTTGGCTGACATTGTGTACAAGGGAGTAATTTTGCCTAACCGGTATGTAAAATCATAACTGAAGTGCTGTGTGTGCGGCTGGCTGGCAGAAAGGCGCATGAGAGGGGAGGAGAGCAGCCAAATAAAATCAAAATATCCTAGTGTGACTTCTTTCCATGAAGGGTGTGCATGTGTTTGTGTGTCAGTATTTGGCACGTTGCTCTGCCGTTCAAATGGGGCTGGTTTGCATCAGTTGGCGAGCGTGTGTAAACAGTGCCCCCCTCAGGGACATAGAGGAAAAGCAGGGCCAATGACAGAAACAATGAAGGCAGAGTGGAGAGAAGTAAAAGACACAAAAAATAATTAACACGCACGGATAAAATGAAGGGAAAAACGTTTATATAAGAGATAATGTTTTATATTTCCAGATGGACCTGGTCATTTCTTTATCAAATGACCAAAACTGTAAGAAAAATATGATTTGAAACAGGAGGTATTTCTATTGTTTGCATGCCAAGTTGCTCTCCATTTGAGTAAATACTATTCATTCATTAACTTTTCACTAAAAAAAAAATGTTCATATAGTTTATATTGAATATGACTCAACTGGGCTCTTGCTATTGTATAATGGCATACTGTATTAAGTTCGCAGTTATTATATTTATTTTGATATTAACATTACTGACTACAAAATCTGTCTATAATCATTCGTGATCGCGAACGTTTAAACTATTTATGACAATGCTTTCAAAAGGATGACCTCATCCTGTTTTTGCTGGAACACAGGCTCTCTTCCACAAGCCAAAGCTGCCATCTAGAGGCCATGAAAAGAACAGCTACTCTATCTCACACCGGGTGATGTCATCGTGTCATTAAAAAAAAAAAAAGAATTGAGAGAATAAGAGAAGATGTAGAAGATGGACAAGAATGAATACAGGGAAGGAAGAAAAGGTGATGCCATACATCTGTAGTGGCAGCCACAAATTTGGCAGATCAATAATGAGGCGGTCAGAAGCAACAATGCTATCAGTCTCATTCATATAATGACATGTTTTCAGCCGGGTTTTTTTACTGGTAGAACTAGCTCATATATAATAATGTTCAACCCAAGCATTCATATTCAATCTACCTAGACAATACATCCTTGAGTCCAATTCAGACCTTGGCATTCCAGACAATTCCAATCTCTCATCTCTCAACAATTTCATGCAATATAAAACCAACTGCATGCTATACGGCCTACAATTCCAAACTATCAACACCTGTCCTGAATTTAATCTCTGATTCTGGCCATAACAGTCAATTTCTCCTCCCAACAGTCCCAAGGTGAAAAACAATAACTGAAGATTCTCACAGCTGAAGGATGAGACGGAGGGAGAGAGGGGGGAAAAAAAGGGATGCAGCGGGAAAGCAAAAAGAGAGGGAGGCAAAGACAGGTAAAAGACATGCCTAGAAGCAGAGAGAAGGTGGACAGGAACCAAAGTAATCCTTTATCTTTGACAGACAGACGCTGACCTTTGTTGTGCCTTTCTGAGAGAAACAATTATGGTTCTGTACGCATTAGCAGTGAAAATCTGTTCTGTAAGCCTGCATTTAAAGCTACTCTACAGCTGGTGAAATGTGAATCAAAACCAAAGATCTATTGATTTTACAATTATAACCCCTTGAGGTACCTGCATGGAAGTCAAAGGAAACCCACAGAGATTAGTAAGATCCAAGACATTGTTCTCTAATGGATCGAATTTCAATGAAATAAACAGACGACATCTGAAAACTCTGCACAGCTCTCTGAAACAAACATAATTGGGACAAAAAAAGGTTGTGCAACCGCAAACAAGAGATGCTTAACACAAATCTGATGAACACGCAACATAACAGGCCATCAGCAGGTTTGAAAAAAGTAAAATTTAAAAAGGAAATACTGAGCTAGAGAGCGAACCAAACTAGGACAAGAACTGTAAAAGGAAAGGTGAAAGCAGATAAAAAGAAGAAGAGTTCATGCTTCCAGATGTGCGCGTGTGTGTGGGAGGGGATACATCTGCATTTTAGAAGTGTGTGATTAATGGCCCTTCTAAGGCAGTGGAGACCCCATAGTGAGAGAAATGCCTGCGGGGTTAATATTAACTCTCTTCTCTCTTTTGTTCACACACATGTTCAAAGAGCTGGCATGTGCAGAAACCTAAACTTCTGCATGTCTGCAGGAACAGCTCAGGTCCTGAAAGACCTTGAAAAAATATATTTTATAAAAGGGGGAAACATGTCTGTCTGTGGAATTGTGAACACTAATTTGACATTTAGTAAAAGAATTCAGATTTTAAATTCAAATTTCAGATCTTTTGACAGCTCCAAACGTAATCCCAACCCTCAAGGATGATTTGAACCATAATTCCTTGGTTAAAATATAACAAAGCCTCAGATGTTTTAATCAGGGCAAAACAACTCTCAGCTCACCAACAAAGCAATACTGCCCCCCTGTGTTGAATACCACCCACTGCATCCGCCCCACTGTAAAAATAATCCAGTTACATTACATTTGCTTTTCATTAACTCCAACCCACAGATTACCTTAAAAAAAAGCACAAAAAAAACAAAACATGTTCTTACCAGTTATTTTGTATCCACTAGCAGCAAGCTGTCCAGCCATGTACTCGCCATCAGAGTTGTTGTGGCTGCAGCCCCATGTTTTCATCCAAATTTTCTGGGTGCCAGGGATCAAACTACAAAATGGACAATCAATTATTATTTTAGTAGTAATAACAGTAAACTTTAATGTGATCTGCGTTTTTGCTTCTTTTTTTTTTTTTAACTTGGATCAACTTAAAAATCAATATCTGATTAAAACAAATATACAGAACTTCTTGAGTAGTAGCAGTTCTAAAGAAATATTGCCAGCATGCAGCACAATTATTTCCTGAAGACACAGTCCCAAAAACATCCATCATAGGCTGATCTGGAAATGTTAACTTGGTATTCTCTTGGTACCATTCTAACAACTGTTTGACAGACCTGTCAGCCTGGAGTTCCTCATGGTTCCTCTCCTTTTTCTTCCTGAACCTCGGTATGATACTTTTCCGAGCCGACTGTCTGTCCTGCGGTGTTGGGTCATTGAAAGACACCATGTCCTCAATGTCTTCAATCACAGAGTCACACGCAGATGGCATGATGATCTGACAATCACAGAAAAACGACAGTAAGAACCTGGATGTGGCTTACACAGTGAGTAGTGTAAACAAGCACACACATCCAGTGCTGTCTGTATTTGCTCTACATTTAAATTCAATTCTTTGTAGCCTATCCTTCATGCTGATGCAATGTGCCATCTAATTACATTAGATAAGAGATCAATGCGTAAATTATGCGTAAATTATGATGCCAAGTTTCCTCTAATCTGAAAAAGAGATTTATTTTGGTGGATATTTTTCCATGGATCATAAAATACCCTTATGTTAAATGACAACCGTAATAATATTCTGTGCAGTAACAACCGGATGCTTAAAATGTCCAAGTATGTTGTTCAAATAATAAAGCTTAAGTAAATAGTTCAAATACATTAATTTAATAAATCGAGTTTAGCTGTTAGCCTACAAAAATGAAATCCAGTAACGTTAACGTAACTTTTGACTTATCTGCTGAGTATTAAGGCACGGTTTAAAGCTGTTTAACGAGATAAGGTGTAACGAGTAATTAATGATTGGAAACACCTGGAAACCTGCGCTGTGTCAATATTAACGCAACGTAACTTTAATTTTGTTCTGGCAACCTCCTCCTCATAACACTAAGGTCCATCTAAAGCAAAAAACCACTCTGGGAGTAACGTTGATCAGATTCCTATCAAGACATGATCAGATTTAACGCGCTATTTAAATAAAGTAAGTGAGCGTTTAGCTACATTAGCACTATATGCTAAGCATTACCCACGTGTCCTTTATTTTGGACAGACAGGGAAGATGTATTGGTTTATGAAGAGCTCACCTGAGTTGTGCTGTTGTCTCAGTTCATCAACTTGTAATTTCAAACGAAATTATTTTAGATGATCGTTAAATATTTCCACTTTGTATTACCAAAACAGTTGCCACAAGTTTCAGGCCGCCATATTTGTGCGTAGCAACGGCAAGTCGAGAGGGACAAACTAGATAAACGCGTTTGTCATTGGTTATGGGTAAGTTTAAGAGTAAACTGTGAATTTAACTTTTTGACTTTTAAATAATATTTTGCATATCATTAGGTTGTTAAGAACAGTTATTTGCGGAGATACCCAGTTGATAATGTATTGAACATCTATAAAGGCTAAAATAAATTCATATTTAATTTCCTTTATTCAAATTTTCAATTACAAACACCCATAGTACAAAAGCAAACCCCCCCACCCACCCCTCCAACACATACAACTTATAATTCCTCATTTACAGATGTTAAAGAAAATATAAGTGAATGCACATCAAAAATCATCACATTAGTTTAAACATTCAACAGCACATGATGCTTCCACCCATGCGTTCAAATTGCAAATAAGTAATGAGACGTTGCATGTTTTTTCTCTTTTAACAGTAATTAGTTTGAGCATCAGAGATCCTATAAATTTAGTTATTCCCCATCACATAATATTCGCAGACCATTACATTATATTTGGTAACAGCTTGAGAACAACCAGAGTTATAGCAGGAAAACAGTGCATTTTTCCCCCCAATCTTAACAACCACATTTAGCCAAACAACATTCTGTACATCAGAAATGGATAAGTTTAGTTTTTACTCATCCCGATTACACATTTCCAGATATGGTGATGACATGAGTTGTTGCACTTTAATAAATCTCTCCATTAGAAGCTCACGAAAGAGGAAATCTTTCAAAAGAAAAGGTTTAGAATCAGGTAAAGACAACAAAAACATCAGAGAAAGGCTATGACTGCTTGAAACCATATAATTGTAAAGGGTTGGAGCATTGAAAACACAAATTATATCAAATACATATTGAAACTGGAGGACTTCCGTGCGCTTGTTTCCTTTCACCTGTGAGAATAACACCAAGCGAGCAACATTGTTTTGACTAACCTCTGTCTGAACAGAAAAAATTCAAATTAAAGGCCAAAACAGTCTGGAATTCAGTGAAACTGATAGAAATAAGGGTGAGACGGTAACCAGGACTGACAAAAAAGATCCAAAAACAACTGAATGGGTCTGTTTAATAGCTCACTGTTCCTCAGATGACTGAGGAAAGGTGACCAGACTGCTGGCGACCCAGGAAAAACAACAACTAAATAAGTTAAAGAAAATACACATTAAAAAAAAAAACATTTGTTTTTCTGCCCAAGCGTAAGCGTGCACCCTAAAACTTCACCCTAAGATGCACGAGTCTACATCTCAATCATCTCGAGCGGACTTTCAAAATATTTAGATGCTATTCAACATTACACTGAAATATGAGGGTCAATTCTATGGTAAAAAAAAATAATAATAATAAATGAGAGACTCAGGCACACATTCAGTTCTATGCCCTATTACTACTGTTTGATATGAAGTGGGAGGTAGCCTACAGTACCTTGTGCACTGAAAATTTTTTTTTTAGAAATCTGTACATCAATTTACACATGGCAGGCTTACACTTTCACAAGCTTGATGTCTGACACCACTCGCACACAAACACGCAAATACCCAAGCACACGTCAATCAGATCTGAGAAGAGTTCATGACAGCAGCAATATAACCGAGCGACTGGACCTTCTGGCTTTAGAAAGCAGGCTCCAGCCGGATATTTGTTGTCAAAGACACAAACATTAGTAATAGCCTCTGTGGCCAGGTACACACTGAACTGTGTCCAACTCTAAAGCATTTTTCTATTTTTTTTTTCCCTTGTTTCTTACATTTTTTAGGAATAAAATACCCAACTAAATGGCTACCTGGGCCCTTGTCATTCAAGAGAAGACAATAGTAAATCCTACGGTATTAAAATCCTTTAAAATTCATCAGCTAAAAGACTAACGAGGCATCACACACAGTAGTGGTTCAAGCGTTTCAAACCACAGCCCAATTTCACAGCACACGGTGCAAATTAGAACGCTGGCGGCGAGTTTGGTTATGGCAGCTTCCGCACTAAGGACCCAGAAATGGCCAAGAAAAAAAACAAAAAAGCAGCGAGAGAAAGGAAGGTTGGATTCTACATTCAGAGAGTATCATCAGAGGTTATGCTAGGATCTGCGTTCGTGTTCAGGGATGATTTTTTTCTTTTTACAACCCCATGCACCCCATGCGAGGCCGCCGTTTGCACTGCAACCACCCGTTTAATCATCCAAAAACCATAACATGAAGCTGAACTTCAACAGGATTCACCTGATCTGATTTATAGGGATACAACACTAGAAAACAGACCGACAAACAGCTAACATCACCTATAAACCGATCCGTTAAATCCTTTCCATACAGAGCAAACCGGAACTATAACACATACTGTTAATATTTTGTACCCTTAAAACACTTCATCTTCTTTTTGGACTGTGTACACTTCTTTTTCTTATTTAATTTGTTTAATTTAAAACATGCAGTTATTATTGTCTGTACACAAACTGTATTTAACTAGTGCCTCAACATACAAAATATTTAGTCATATTTCAAGGGCAAATATTGAGAAACAGTAAACGAGGAAAGGGTCTGAGCAATAAAACACGAGTCATAATCTGCACTAAAACTGCCTTTTTGAAAGTTTTAAATTGGAGCAACGCTGAATTAATGGCCCTGAATCACAAAATCACAAGTGTAGGAACGCAGCCACTTTTTCTACAGCAGCAATACTAAAACGCAGATAAATACAGGCGTAGTGCATTAAAACTACCAAAGAATTTGTTTTATCCGTGGCAGCCAGTAAGCCACCGTGTGAAAAAGCGGCACCCTGACTCTGATTTGACCTGAATGGTGCCGAAACTCAAAGTCGATGCTTGTATTTATCATACTGACAATACTGCTGCTGTGAAAAAGGTTACGAGAGACTCCGTGGCCCCCGGCTTTAACACACGGACACGCCTGGGTTATCTGGATTCACTGATGAGCTTCTCAAGATCATGTCTGTAAGTTGGTGTGCAAATTTTTTAGCTTGCTTGCTCAGCATGCTAATGCCGTGTGTTGGGTGGGGGCTCGTTTCCGAGGTCTCCTTGCACACAGGGAGATGGGGGTTACCTTCTTCTCCCTGCTACACTGAGGCAAATACTTCCAGGGGTGCCCAGCTACACCTCACAAAGCCTGAGAATAATAGAATTGTCTTCACACTGACCCGACACGCCTGTGTGAAATCATGCAAAGCACTTCGTCTCCCACACTACGAAAGAGGATTTAGTCCCACTGGGACTGCGAAATTTCTTAATGTTTCATTTCAATCTTGGAATTGACTTCCTCTAACTACACAGGTGGAAAGCCTCCATCTCTAACCTGCTGTTAGCTGCACAGCAGATCGTCCAGGCCGAGTGAGCGGATTTTATCAAAGTCACAGGCGTCAAACAAGTCACTGATTCCCTGGTCGTCTCCCAGACCAAGAAGGTAGTCGTCTTGCTCCAAGAGAGGCGGGCCGAGGTTGAGGAACGGCCCCAGGGATGTGGGGATCTGGTCTTCTGTCTGCTGCAGGAGACTGGTGTAAGGTGACGAGATGGGGGACAGGGTGGTGACGGACACGGCTGCGGCAGCGGGAGGCGGACCGGGGCTGGGGGCGGCAGCTAGGCTGCTGGGATCTGAAGAGAGGGCAAAGATTCACAAATCACAAACTTCCATTTCCTTCCACTGCAATCAATGCTCTTCTGCTAACGTTAGCATTTAGAAAGGTGGAAATTCGAAACATTGTATTTATTATCATTTATTATTTGTGGTGGTTTATGTAATTTGATTTTTAGCTCCACAGAACAACTTCAAGTCCGAAGCAGACCTTGAAGGACTTTGAGGAAAGGCGAGTTCCCGTTGATGTCCGTGCCGCCATTCTTAACAGGACTTTTTGGGTCGCTGTCATCATCTGGGCACAGCAGGACATCTATCGGACCCTTAGTGCTGGTCAGGTGGATAGACAGACTCTGAAGAGAGGAAGTGAATCCATCATAAATTTATGTGCTGCTCTTGATACGAGGATTAAAACTCACCACTCAAACATCGCCTGCGTTTGACGTTTGCGCTGGTGCACATACCTCATCAGGGTCTGTTACTTCCAGCTTGGTGTCTGTGGGGGCTTTGACGACAATAACAGTCTGGTCCTGGAGATTTCCCAGCTGTTTGATGTCTTGATATGTTATATATGCATATGTAGAATAAAGGATTAAAGAAACAACTAGAAAAGCACTCAGAGCACAGACCTCTGTAGTATATTATATAGGCAGTAGTAATACAAGATGACATGGCATAGTCCAAACATCTGGAATCAAGAAAATCACCAAGATGTAAATATATGTTCCTTGTCCCATTATCCACATTCCCTGAAAATCCATTCATACCTTTGAGTTATTTCACTAACAAACTACAACAGTGGCTGTCACATACTTACATACTATCACACACACTTCCTCTGAGAGGAAGTGCATCCTCACTCAAAAGTTAGAATTCACCGCCAACCCATCAGACTGTAGCGCATCTACCTCCACCTGTGGTGTACCTACCTCCACCTGTAGCATGCAGTGCTTCAGATACACATCTCTGAGTCTACCCTGAATCAGGCTGGCCAAGACTGGGTTATGCTGTTGGGGATCTGTCGGGTTGGAGCAAAAAGGATATTTCTGGTTGCTCGACAGCTCGCTCATGCATCTCATGTCTCTGCTGCAGGTCTGGATGAGCTGTTCCAGCCTCTGTTCTTCCTCTCCCAGTGCAGAAACCTCGTCCGTCAGGCTCTGCCTCTGGCTGAGGCTCCCCTCTTCCTCCAACAGACTGCAGCCCCTGTGAGAGAGAGCAACGAGCACAGTGGCTCTTCTTATACCAGGAGCTGCATCTCTTATTGGATGTGTTGTAGGCGTGTTTTACTGCAGATGCTAGTTTTCCAAAAAAAAAAATGCACACAGAATTTTACATTATAATTCCTAAAAGGCTGCTTTGTCAAAATCAGGTTTGGGGCAAGAATTTCTATTTACCAGCAGTTAAACACCAACCCTAGTTCTTTAATTACTGACAATGATCTAAGGGTGGTTTTAAAAACTGTTTTTTTAAACATGTCATTAACAGCCTGATTTCCAAAGCCATGGCTGTTGACAGTATCTTCTTATCTTTGAAAGAAACATTTCAAATTCTGCACGCAAAAGTTGCAATATGTCAGCAAAACTGGCATCATTTAAAATCTGGTTGATTGCAATGTGCAGAGTTCTGCTCTGGAAATACTGGGTATGAAACTCAGAAAACATATTGTACAACACTGTGGTCCTTCTGTCCAGAACTGGCTGTCATGCTTTCTTAGTTTATTTGTCATCTATTTGCCTCTCACGTCTCATCAGAAAGAACAAAGTTCAGTCGACGCTGGAGAGACCTGATGGTGTCGGACTCAGGCCACTTACATCCACTGGATGTTGTTTTTGGATTTTTTCTTGATGAGGTGGATGCCTTCTAGCACGTTGGTGATGTCATAAAGTCGCCTTTTCTGCACCTAAACAGGATGTTACACACAAATTGGTTAACTTACTTCAGCTTCCATCTTCCACCTGGGCTTACTTTATATTTCTCTTTCTTGCTTGCTTTCGATTAAAACGTACCTGCAGGGTTTCGGCTGCGAGGTTGAGGTCCAGGACGCCATCAGAGGACTGGCCCAGAAGCTCCACGAACTTCTTTGTCAACAAGCCCAGCGAGGTGTCGTACCGAGTCTTCTCTGGTGGGGATTTGGGTGCTGTGGAGGAACGAAAAGAATGATGAAGAGCAGATCAGAATAACCATGCTGCTGTTTACGGAGGCAGATGTTTGCCCTGAACCTCACAGTTCAGCTGAGTTCCAGAGGTTTCGTTTTCAAGGCCGCTAAACCGATACAATTCGAAAACGCCATCACTCTGTGCTGGCTGTAACGCAAGTGCAGCTTCGAAATAGTGACGTCTGTCGTGCTGCAGTTGCAATCTTTTAAAATGTGAGGCGAGATGATGGAAGACGAGCAAGTTCCACAAGAGATCTGGACCTCACGGTGTAAAGCCCCTTTCACGTCGGTCAAAAAAAGCCATTTGAACCAGAGTACTATCAGCATTTCAGGACAATGTGAAGAGAAAACAGAAATACATAAAACCAGCAGGCCGGGTGCACCTGCTAAATTTCACAGTGATGTGAGCGTCAACAGCCAGATGACATCGACTCACACTGGAAGCCATTTTAAGCAGGTGAGCCTGCTTGTAAAAGGGTACCAAACGCCGCCAGCATCTGTCAGCAACAGCGGGGTCAGGACTTTACCACATCGACTTTCTAGTCGATCTGTGACGTAGCTGAGCTGCAGATGGTAGGTACACGCAGGTGGGTCATCGGAGCTGCTTACTTCTAGGCGCCTTTATCCTGGTCCCATTGGCTGTGGCAGCTTTGCCTCTCGGCGTCCTGATCGGCTCAGACTGGTGCTGGTGGTCGGAATCATCGAGCGCCAGCCGCCGTTTGGCCTGCGGGAGCAAAGCAAAAGGTGAACAGCAGGTAGGGGTACGAGTCGCAAGCCTACCCGCTGTTCAAAACGATCAATGTGCACAGCGGAATAAACCATTTCCAATATGAAACAAATCATTTATTTTTTTCGCCACATACACAAAAATATTCACACGTGCTGAAACTTTGGAAAAACCTATTAGAATTTTTTCTCCACCGCAGCTTCTCAAAAACTACTCAAAAAATACAAAGTAGCACCCTCTGTAATGACTTAAGAACCCATCCATGTCTACATATATCCTCATTTCCAGTTAAATTGCAACTTTAAAGTAGTATTCTGCACATTGGCACTGACTTGGACATTTCCTAAGCTTTGATCGTATTTACTACCACTGTAGCCAGACAATTCTGGGACACATTTTACAGTCCCATTGCACAAGTTACATGTTGTATGTTGGAAATCAGTGTCCCCATAATAAGATTCCTTGGACTTGATGACAAGATTCCATCCCCCTTTAGGGGTTAAATAGAAATATTGAAATGGGAGTGCCCTACTGGATTTCCATCAAAACACAGTCAAGGTTCAAGTCAGATTCCCTCCAGGTTATGTCCTACAATATTTGAGCATGGTTAACCCATTCATTCATATTTTTATTATTTGCACCAAGGGTGGGGTAAGAATGGAAATGCCCTCTGTTAACAGTCAAAATGTCAGCCATTTTATATCTGCAAGCAGCTTCCCCACCCCCCTGCCTTCTCATGGCTACACAGCCTCACATTTAAAGGCTGATTTCGTTTATTAAAGATGAATAGCCAGGAAGAAACCAACCCCCTGCATGCTGCTGAAAATAATTTGGTGTGGTTTATGCATGCTGAACATGCAGGAAACGTGTAGAACAATTCAACAACAAAGTCCAGATTCACTTTACAACACAAGCACCACAACGTTGCACTTTATTTACAAAAGGGGGACATAAAAAAAACACTTGTGCAAAAATAAGATCATGGCCGGCAGCGACTTATTTTGTCCTCTACTTATCAGCTGCTACTAGCATTTAAAGCTAATATATTTCGAGCTTTATCCAAGTTGCCCTGCATGTTCAGAGACGACTGGGGGGGGAAAACCTATCGAGTACTTTCAAAAGTGAAGGGTGGCTTCAGTCACTTCAAAGTCCGTGGTTTGGCAACTTTAACAACTCTTGTCTTGTCGGTACGTCTTAAAAAAATAGCCATCTAACAACCAAGTAGCCCAACAGCCCCAACCCCCCCAAATTAAGACAAACAGCAGCCACTAGGCCACCGCTAACACTTCTCATCTCTTACCAATATTTCCATCTGTCTGCAAGGGTGAAGCGGACTCAAAAGCACCATCAAGTTAGCATAGCATCGCTGCGCGATGAGAGGTCTACCTTATTGCAAATGCCAAACTAAATCAAACATGTCGTTTGCTCGCCTAAAGTCGATAAAACACTTAAACCCACTTGGGCAACTTAGCTAGCAGTAGTTATTTAGCCACCTCGCTAGGCTGAGTCGTGGGAATGCCCTGGCTAAGCAGCTAACGTTAGCTTTCCCCCCGAACAACAAGCTCAGTTAGCATAGCAAGCTAACGTTTTGTCGCGTTTGTGGCTAGTTGTAACAAGCTAAAAACGTTCTGTATTGTTAATTACCGGCGGTCTCCCCAGAGCGGGTCGTTGTCCTGCTCCGTTTGCTGCACCTTGTTGTGGAGTTGTGTAAATGTTGTTTATCTGAGGCTCGGATAAACATACATTTGTCTGTGTAACGTTGCAAGGCGGTGGTGTAGTAATTATTTGGATAAACGTAGCGTTGGATTGACCAGGGTTTAAGCGATCCGATAGAGTTGTCAAAATTATATTACTATCCAGAGAAGAGCCCCCAACTCCCGTTAAAATCACTTTCTCCGGAGCCGAGGAGATCCCTCTTCTCATCTTGCGAGTACGGGGTAACCCCTGTCTCCTCTCTGTACTTTTAAGCCCTTATTACTGCTAATCCGCCGAAAAGGTTACAAAAATATTCACACAGATGTAAGGTTGACAACCTGATCTAACGACCTCAGAAAAGTATTCGCCTCTAAAAAGGTGCATTTAGGCAGATGCAACGGATTAAAAAGTAGCGCAACTATCCTTTCCCTGGACTAGAAATGGCTTCAGGAAACGGCCTGATGAATGAAGGGATACGGTTTACGCGCTCAAGAGCCCTCCCGCGAAACTCAGATTTCCCGGGAAAGTTTTGAACTAATTTTGCATACCACGCGCTATTGGTCTTTCAAGAAATAATCCCCGCCCATATTTTCGATGTTTGGTCCAATTGCTGCCCACGAATCAGCGCCCCACGTGTTCATTGGCAGCTGTAAACAGGCACTGTCACATGTCACGTCTCACAGACTCCCAAACTCAGCCACCAGGGGGCGTACCTATCCTGCACACAGTTGTACAGTATTTCGTTGGTATTGGTGCTGTGATCGACATGCAAAGAATACTTTAATAATTTACATTTTGGTAAATTTAGCCATAATTACTATTTGATTTTTATAATGCTACTTTAAGCTACCAGTAATCATTAATCATCTTGTAATATGATTATTGTTTACAACCTTTTGCATAATTATAGTTTATACCCAATGTCTGACATAATTTTTGCTTATATTTTATATCCCAAATGTTATTTTATATCACAAACTTTATATTTAGAACATTATTAAACGTTGTAATAATATTTGTTGCATGTGTACGTTGTAATCTCTATTAAAGAATCATCAATGCTGGCCCCTTTGACAGATTGCAAAGAAGATTCACTAGAACTCTACATCTGTATATTGAAGAATCTTAAACACTTAGTAGAATTCTGGGTACTAACCCTCCTTTATATAGATATAGAGGGTAAAACGGTTTGCAAATTTTTAACAGAAATTTCCATTTTACTTTATGCTATTGAATTGATGTGAAGATATACAATAGCTGTGTCACTTGGACAAAATCCTATTTCAATTTATCTGGCAAACTCAAAGCAATTATAAATCTTTGTCAGAATAATATGATATGTTGATATTCAGTAAAACATGTCAAAGTACTGAGAATGGATTACTAAGAAGCAGATAGTTTCCAGGCTACAGTAAAAAACGATTGGAGGAAATGGATTTTCATAATAATCTACGAAGTGAAAGAAAGACAATTGCTAAATGATTTATAGAGAACGCCTGTTGGTTTACCTTACGTTGTAGTTCTTCCTCGTAATTATATCAATAATCACAAGAAATGAAAAAAAAACTATCATTGATCACGGCATGCTCATCAAAGTTCATGCGCTGGTTTTCCTGTTTTAGTTTGGAAGCGCAAACCGGAAGCGCTAATGATTTTCCTCAGTCAGACTTGACTGGAAAGAGCAGAAGAAGCACAGGAGGAGGGAGTCAGTATGCTGTGGCTGGCACGTCAGACTGGTTTGACTTGACTTGGGATTTTTAATTATTCAGATTTAATGTAGGGAAAAATAGGTATTCGTTAGTTTTAGAACTCAGAGGAACTAACAAAGCCGTCCCTGGAGAAACAGCGCAGGATGGCAGAGCCCGCGTGCACTAACACCACTGGATCCGTGACCCTGCTACCTGTCAGCCAGTACCTGGGATTTCCTCTGGACCAGGTAAACAAAGTCCTCACCGCAGTATTTTGCCGGCTGTGGTGCTTCATGGTGCTGCCTCTCTTGCTGAGAGACACGCGGTGTTTTTTCTGACGACGCCCATAATCTAGTTCATTCAAAACTGTCAGCGGATTAGAGTCAGTCTGCGGGTCCTTTAACCCCATAGTCAGATTCTCACTGATGTATTTGAGTACGGTGTCATTTGTTTTGTATTAAAATATTTGCCTTCATTTTTAAGCCCGCTAACCTCTTCTTCCTTTGCCATTGCAGGTGAATTTTGTGACATGTCAGCTGTTGGGCCTGACTGCTGCCTTCTGCTTCCGTCTCTACCTCAGTCCCAGCCGGGCCTCCCCCCTGCTCAGGCACGCTGTGGCCACCGTCTTCGGCCTCGCCTTTCTCATCTTCTGCTTCGGATGGTGAAGTCCCAGTAGAGTTCAAACACAGCCATGCACTCTTTTCTTTTCTTCCTTTTTTTTGGTATTTGAGTTTATCTAGATCTGATCAGCCCTTCACTGCTGACAAGTGTTGAGAGAAAAGTGAGACAAATTTTCCAGGTTTTGCCTGTGTTTGGAGCTATAATCTTTGTTTATCGCAGCGCTAATACTTGATATTTGTAGTATCTAGGCCTCGATTTGAGTAGAGCCCATGAAAGCAAGAATAATTAAACAATCCATCATATCAGAGACATCCTTTTTTATATGAATAGATGACACTGTCATTCAGATTCAAGTGGCAGTGCCCATTTTCCAACAGCTTGTGTTTCCCTGCAGGTATTCGGCTCATATCCTGGTACTGGTGACTGTGTGTTACCTGATCATGGTCTTTGCTGACATCAACAATGTGCACAAGTAAGCTTCACTCCACATGTTTAAGATGGAAATTTACTCAGAAGCCGATCGATCGCTGTGTCATGACATATGTTCATAATTGAAAACATGAAACTTTAGCACATGTTGAATATCTCCTGGAACAGGGTTTGGTTGTGAGTGTCTGGTACTGTGTTTAGAGTAAACAGGTCCATGATCAGCTGCAGTCTATGTTTTTGACCAGATCCGGCTGTTTCGTCACCGTGCTGACGGGCCAAACTGCGACAGCATCACGTTTCCATGGTATCAGTAAATGCTAATCGGTTATGTCTTCCAGTGGAACTTGTCTGACGGGCACAGCCCACATCTGTACTGCAGATTCCTGGATCTGCCCAGTGTTGAGAGATTGAAAACAGCCGTTGTTATGACAAAGTTGTAAATGTGTTGTCCTTGAACTGAGACTCTAGTGCACCTTCTTAATCCCAAACACTATAATCTCGCTGTAAAATGGGAATTAATCTGTGTGGCATCCTACCAGCCCAACCGGAGCAGTCTGATGGTTGCAGAGGCAAAGGTCTTTCTGCCTGCTAACTCTTATCTGAATAAAGTGTCCCATCATAATATTTCACCACCTTTATTTGCACGCAGGTATTCTCTGGTGACAGCTATGGGTTACCTGACGGTGTGCCAGGTGTGCAGAGCGTACATTTTTAACTACGCAGTCCCGTCCACGGACTTCTCCGGGTAAGGCTAACCCTCCCCTGCAGCCACACCTGCTGTGTGAGGACGCCATGACTCACTTCAGTTTCAGAGTTGTCCCAGTGTTATCAGCTAACGCTCCCAAACTGGGGTACATACTTGTGCAGTCACCAGCGGCCAAGGCCTTGAGTCAACACACACACACACGCACACACACACACACACACACACACACACACACACAGGCACTGATTATAAAGCTGCTGTGTGTTGTTACTGGGTGGCTCTGATCGCAGATGCTCATGACATGATTGAGTGGATTTGTTTTTAAAAGGTCAGTCAATGTCAAGAAAACCTTGCTTCATTAGAAGCCATAAGTTTGAATCTGAAAGTTTCCCCGCAGACACCAACCACAGATTCTTTCCAGAGCTGCGTTCAGCGGCTCAGATTCAAATGTGAATTCATGGACCGTGCTGGGGAGCCCGCAGAGAGTGCCGCCGAGCCTCCCCGGACTCATTAAAGCCAGACAAATATTTAACTAACCCTCAAGCTTTGCATGTGCGAGCGCTTTGTCAGAGTAATGCCTGAGCTATCTGAAACATCCACACCAAGCTGGATTCCGCAGCTTCTCTGCCCGCTTCTGAATGGACTTTCTGCAGCGTCATTTGTCCCGCGCGTGACAGCCAGACCTGTGATTCAGAGGCTGCTCAATTAGATTAGAGCTCCGGTTTCACTCGGCCCGTCTGCCTCTCAGCCGTGTCCATTCGGGACGTTTAACACTTTTAATTGGTGCGAATGCTGAAATCCTCTGGCTCAAGTTCATCCCTGTTAGTTTGCAGCCAGCGCGTTTCTACTATTCTGTCCTGATGGTGCCAAACAGCGTCCCGGAAGCTGATGCATCGGGAGGAAAAGCAGCAGAAGCGAAGCCGAAGTAGGTCACGATCCCGCGCACAGAGCCAGCGTTAAAATCCACACGGAAACAAGCGAGCCTGCGAGCCGGAGCCCCACACACACTCTGAGAGCTGGTGGAGCGAGCCGGTGCTGCCCGCTTCTGTCTGCCTCGGCTCTCTGCTCACAATGCACACAGAGGCCAGTGTGCATGAGAGACGACTGCACACACCCCGCAGAGCCCTCTTTCTGTGATGAAACCAAAACTGAAGGGCCCAAACTGGTCTGCTCAGTGAGACTAAAAACCAAGCCTCCACATTCATTGATTCCGACAACCGTTGAGAGTCAGAAGTGACGTCATCGTGTCTGTTGAAGCCTTCGTACCACGGTGAGTTACGCCATCGTCGGTGGTGAAACTAGACGCGAATAGTTTCATGTGTAGTTGCCGTTGCTTCCTGATGGAACCCAGGTCCTTCGCGGTGAGACAAGTCTGCACAGAAGTCCCCACCCGCCAGCCAACAACGGCTGCTGTGTTTCAGAGCCACTCGTTTGTCAGCAGCCCGCCTGACCTGTCCTGATCCTCCTGAAAAGACAATGTCGTCATCTTCTCCTGATCCTAAACACGTAGGGAGCAGTAACGCCCTCACAGCGGACGCGGAAGAGCAGAGAAGGCCATGGAGGGGAAGAACCACGGCTGGCTTTAGCATTTGTACTTTGTATTTCACGTTACAGTCGCAAAGTTTTCCCTGCTGTTCTGTGTTACAACCTCGATGCCCAGAGTCGTCAAAGTCACAGTAACACTGATACAATAATGACGGTCTAGAGCACCACTAGTCACATGACCGTCTCAGTCTCACATCGGTGCTCATTTTCAGGCCTCTGATGATCGTGACCCAGAAGATCACCACGCTGGCTTTCCAGCTCCATGACGGTACAGCAGCAGAAACACACACACACACACACACACACACACACACACATACACATCCTGATGTTAAATACCTCTTTCACTACAGCTGAAGCCATCATTCTTCAAATGAAGGCAGTGTGTTTTCTTGTTTTTCAGGGATGTGTAAGAAATCTGACCAGCTGACACCAGAGCAGAAGCTAATGGCTATCAGGTAAGCTAACACTCCTAAACACTAATACAAGCTGCACTATAAGGCATCAGCGTGTGTGTGTGTGCTTTGTGTAACGCTAATAAATATTCTTTTATTCTTATTATCCCCTTTGATGTTTGCATCAGAATTAGCATCTTGTTTAAAGAATAAAGGATTGTTTCTTCTCCCCTAGCCAACGAAGGACAGTCACAAGAAGATACAATCATGGTGAAGAGCTTATTCATGTAAAAATACAAAGAAAAGAGAAGAAGCATGCTGGGAAAATAACAGTCACCACTTTGCATGTGGATGTTTATGCACGTGAAGCGATAAACCCACGCCCGTCGCCCCAATCATCGGTGTTCAGACGTTGTTTTTGATTTGGGTCCTTCCATAAGTTCCATTTTCACTGGTTTAGTTTTAATTCTGATCCGTTCTGGTTTTCCCTTTTTAAAGCAACGTTGACATTGTGGAGTTTAGAAAGTCCCGACTTTAAAGGACTGCAAAAGTTTTCATGTGAAGTTTGGATTCCTGTATTAACTGCTGTGTTCGTGCTGTGTTCATGTCTGCATTCAAAACCCTTTTTCCAAACACTGTTTGTTTATCTGTGAGCTTTTCCACCGTCTGAGGAAAGGGATTCTTTCTTCTGAGACGTCTCCTCTCTGTCCGCAGCACCAGGCCGTCTCTGATCGAGTACCTCAGCTACAACCTGAACTTCCTGAGCGTCCTGGTGGGGCCGTGCAGCAACTATGGGGACTACCTGGACTTCATAGAGGGCAGACACATCAGCAGGAGGCTCAGGCACCCCTCCGGCGCCTTTAACGGACAGAACGGCCACGGCGAGACGCTGGAGCCGTCACCTCTGGTACGCGCGTGGAGCCATCAGCCGCTTTGGTTTTGGTTGTGGAGTGAATCTGTCACGTGTGCTTCCACCACCGCAGAGCGCCGTCTGTCAAAAGCTGCTGGTGTGCTGCGGCTGTATGCTCTTCTTCCTCGTGGTGACGCGGTCCCTGCCCATCAGGCGGAACGTGGAGGAGGACTTTATCAGCCAGAACTCTTTCCTGGTCAGGCTCGCATACGCCTTCTTCTCCGTGCAAGCTGCAAGACCCAAATTCTACTTCGCCTGGACGCTGGGTGAGCTGCGCCCACGCGTGCGTTTAAAAACAGGGATCTCGGCTGCTGCATTGATGGACGTGCCGCTGTGTCTGTGCTTCCTCCATCAGCTGACGCGGTCCACAACGCAGCAGGTTACGGTTTCTCGGGGATGGATGAAAAGGGAAAACCGTCCTGGGACCTCATCCGCAACCTGAACATCCTGGGGATTGAGGTGAGGACCGCGTCATGAACGGGACCAGCGCCTACGGCAGAGGTGGGCAAACTAAGGCCCGGGGGCCACATGTGGCCCGATGGACTATTTAATCCGGCCCACAGAGCCTTCACAATAATTTCTCCAAAAGTCAAATTAAGAAGGTTGTCAGCTTGATTGGTTAGAAAAAGGCTCAGACCCCCCAAACATGATTTAGAGCTTTATCATCCATCTCTAATTGGACCAATTTACAGGCTCTTCAAAATATTTTCTCTGTCCACAGTCCCTGGAGCAGGATTGTTAGCTGCCCTCCGCTGGTCGGAGGTGATTTCTAGATTCCCACCGTGCTGGAGTTAATGGCATCACTGTTCATGTTTGCAGACTGCGACCAGTTTCAAGACCTTTATCGACAACTGGAACATCCAGACTGCGGTTTGGCTCAAAGCGTCAGTGTTGAACTTGTGTTCTTCGGCCCAGAAGAGCCTCCAGCCGCTGACCGTGTCTGCTCTTCGTCTCAGGGTGTGTTACGAGCGGGCGCCCCGGCACAGGCTGGCGCTGACCTTCATCCTGTCGGCCCTCTGGCACGGAGTGTTCCCTGGCTATTATTTCACCTTCATCACTGCCATCCCCATCACCATGGCAGCGCGAGCAGTAAGTGCACAGTCTGGAAACTCTTCCGGGTCCTCCGCCGCTCAAGCTGATGAACGCATCTACAGATGTGCTGAGGATTTACGCCCCCGTTCTCCCGTCTCTGCACGCCAGATACGGAAATCTTTCCGCCACTACTTCCTGAGCTCCAGAGGCTTGAAGGTGGGCTACGACGTGGTGACGTGGGCGTCCACCCAGCTGACCATCTGCTACACCGTCATGCCCTTCCTGCTTCTTTCGGTGGAGGAGACTTTCGTTTATTACAGGTGTGTAAACTCCCGTTACGTCTCTGTTATCTTAACGTTCAGAGCCTCACTGAAGTTCAGCTAGCTCTCTCTGTTTGGAGACATTCATTTAGCTAGAAGAATAACTCTGAGCTGTGTGTGTGTGTGTGTGTGTGTGTGTGTGTGTGTGTGTGTGTGTGTGTGTGTGTGTTCTGCCAGTCCTGTCAGCCTCCTCGGTACAGTACGTGAACCTCACAGTGACAGCGTTTCCTGTCCTTTCCAGGTCCATGTATTTCCACGTGCACGTCATTAGCATTCTGGTGGCGGTGGCGCTGGACCCCAAACACAAAAGCAGGACAGCGTCCTCCTCTTCATCGCTCTCATCCACGTGCCCGTTGCAGTGCCAGCCTGTTCACTCCAACAACAACGACAAAATAGCATGACCCCACACACACACACACACACACACACACATTCATTCCCAGTTCCAGGCTCTCAGTCCATCGTACTCTCTCAAAGAATGTCCCTCCCTCCTTCCCCCCCGCACACCCATCACCAGCAGCCCGCCTGCGCCCACAACAATGCAGCAGAGGACGTTCACTTTCTGATGACTCCTCTGGTGGGATCGGTGCCAGCACAGTGGGACAGCAGCTCATAACACACACACACACACACACACACACACACACACGTAAATTAACAAACAAGACACGAGGAAACAAAAATGCAACACACTCTCTCTCCTCGACACGCTCATACTGTGTCAGCGTCTGTTGGCGTACAAAGGCTGCTCTTGTGTGGGCAAAACAAGAGAGCAGAGAGGACAAGGGTGTGTGTGTGCGCGCGTTTGTGTGTGTGTGTAACCTCTGTCTTTGCACCTCTTGTCCAGGCGAACCACCATTGTTAACGCAGAGCGCTGAGGCTGGACGGCAGCTCAGCTCCTCCTGGCGAGGAGACCAAATGACTCTGCAGAACGAGGAAACGAGCGGGTTGTTGCGTGGCCCCACCGGCCTGGGCTCTGCTCGAGCTCACGCCTCTGGAAGATTGATTCAGCAGGTTGACGCCGCCTTCTTCCACAGGGAGCTAATGAATGAATGTATTATTTAGCGAGACAATGGTGCTGGATACCTGTCCTGTGATTGAACTAGAGCGGAAGTGGGATGCTTAAACATGTAAAAAATGTGAGTGTGTTTTGTCAGCGGGAGCAGGGTCGACTCACCAGAACTTTGGCAGCTGCAGAGACATCTGCTGGTCATTGGCGCTGACTGACTGAAGTGATGAGGGCGAGTCAGATTTCTGCCTCCAGACGCAGACGGCACGGCGTGGTTATTAAAGGTGCTGCCATGTTCTTATAAGCTTTGCTAACAAGTTCAAACTGTTTTTTGGTGTTTTTTTTTTAGCATATCGGCCTGGTGAAGAACTGTGAGACTGTATTTAAAACGCATCGTACTTTCCTGAACAAAAACTGAGTTTGTTCCTTTCCTAAATCCCGTTGGAGATGATCCTAGCAGGTTTTCAAGCCCGGGATGTTTTTAGTGTTGCCCACTTTTATGTTGAGTGTGTTTGCATGGACTCTGGGGACCTGAGAGCCCCAGAGATGTTGGAGCAACTACTGTTGAAAACACGCCTGTTGTAACTGAACAGGTGCTACTGGACTGTCTGCATGTTCCTGCTTGCAGCCGAGGGAGCAAAATGTCGCAAATGTGTTGGCAGAAAGAGCAGCTATGTTAATAGTAAATGACTGAGTGTGTTTTTGCAGTGATATTTTCTGATTACTCTGTTTTAGTGTTGAATTAATGATTAACAAATAAAGATGCGGTTGTCTGTGAAGTCAGCCGTTGCCCATATGTAAGGGCGTTCAGCTCTGTCCAGGCGTCAGCCATTTTTAGATTCTCTGCTTGTTTTCCAATCTGTTCCCCTCTTCTGAGGCGTTTGTGTTTAGTTCCAATGATGACCAGGGGAAAGAAGAAAAAAAACAGAGTAACAGTGAAAACATGCAACATCAACCATCTCTACGGAGCTTTGACTTCTTCTGGGTCTTAAGAGAGGAAAAAAAGGATTTGCTATTTGAAAAAAATGAAAAAAGGTTTAGAAGCAAACTGTGTTGCTGCAGCAGCTCCTCTAAACCGCTCCCAACACCCTGGTGGATTACATAAAGGAGATATTTACGGATTATTTTACGCTGGATTCCTCGTAGTTACACAATAAACACTTAATTTCCCTTAAATGCATTAATTAAATCTTATTAATACTCAGATCACCTACAGGTTCAGTACAAACTTCTCATAAATGTGTCAGATTTGACTGAAACTGCACGCAGGTCAGAGGAAACGTGCAAATAAAGGTCTGAATCAGCCAGAAGGAATGAGGGGAGTGTCCCAGACCTGGTGCAGAGGCTGGACTGGAGCAACAGGTTGTGGGATCCTCAAACTATCACCGTTTGCTTTCTCACCAAATATTTAGGCTAAACATGAGCAGTTTGACTTTAAATATGACGCAGACACTGTTTAAAGAGCTACTTCTGAGAGAAATGACCAAACCTGATGGTTGCAGCCATAATTTAATCAAATCAGATTATAAAAGAACACGGAAAGCTTAGTTTTCTTGTTTTTTACATCACTTCCTCCTTTTATCATCTCTTTATCCCATTAAGACTAGATCGTTAATTCAGATCATACACTGAATACATAAAATACAGATCACAAGCAGTGTTGGGATGATATATGCTGACAGTGTCATTGCAGGGGGAATCAATATATTGATTTTATGGATTTGCAGCCTGAAACACTCAATCTGCTCACTGTTGTAAAAGTCAACTTGCAGCATTAAAATTCCCGAGACGCTGCCTATAAACTTCTAATCTGCCGCTTGGTCCTCAGTGCACAATTAAATGCACGAGTTTACGGGAGTGTTTTCTGTTCATGTCTAATGAGACATTTCAGTCTGGACCCAACTGGACTGCAGCTCAGATCTGTGTTATCCGTCTCATTTCTAGACTGTAACAGAGCAAAAACGGTTGATCTGTAAAACATTATTCCAGACTGAGCTTCACTTTCAAACACAAATTTCTCCTTTAATGAGTCTTAAAATTAAACATACAATCAGCTGAGTGTTTCTTTTTTAAAATTAGTAGTGCATGCAGGGTTAAAATCAGGCAATCGGGTCAAAAACAACCAAATTTAAAACAAAAACACTACAATGTCTCTATACCAGCACTGTGAACCCTCAGGTAAAACACTACTACAGGAGATGTCTTCAAAAAGCTTCGTTATGAGACAGTTTGTTTTCTATTCTCTTATGTTGTCCTCTGACATAAAGAGAAAAGCAATGAGAACTTACATGAATACAAGTCTGAATATTCGAACTAAATAAATAACCCTCCAATTCAAGCCTAACAGATTAAAGTCACCAAAAAACAGGTCAGTTCTGCTGATTAGGAACAATCAAATTCAGTAAGATCAGTAAACCTTGAATTAAGACTTTAGAGGTCTGTCCTGCTGCTGTTTTCCTTGGCTGAAAGATTTTTCAGGTGTTGCACAACAAAGCAAAAATGGCAGAAACTGAAAAGGCAGATCTGAGGATACAAATCAATATAGCGCTGTGGCCAGCAGGGGGCAGTAGGGCACACGCGGCACATTTCTTAGTGTAGCCACAAAAAATAACAAAAAAAAGCTATTTTGTTAGTGTACAAATGTGGCAAAAACTGAAGCTGGCTAACTGATGAGGGTCTCCTGAGGTTAACCCCTCCTCTTCCTCAAGAAGATGCTATATTCTGCATATTATTCTTCATTATGTGCATCTACATCTGGGGTTTGTGGGATATAAAGAATAAAAGCAAGATCATCAGCGACAAAAACACCCTAGAATCTACGGCAAATACGGATTTTACATCATCAGGCAACTATTTAAATATGAGATGGTTGTCACTGGGCTTTGTTTATTCCAATAATCAAAAATTTAGCATTATATTTAAACTGATTCTGTGCTTTGATCTTTACCTCATAAAAGAATGATCAAATATCATCAGGAGGTGGATTCCTGGGTCGGCAGAGTCAGTAAAAATCCCCAGTCGACCATATTTGCTGCTTTAATCTTCTGTGAAAACCAGATTTAGAGCAAAAACAAAGAGTTTCTGGATCAAAAGGAAGTCCCATGAATAAGTTATTACACGCTTTCCTCACACATCTAAGGTTGTTTTAAAGGAAAGACGCTGAAGTGGGAATGAGGCACTAAGACATGAACTATGACATCATCATCATCATAATCAGATATAGCAGAGTAAAACTGGCCCGACCTCCAGAAACACTTTTCAGCACTGGCATGCGTGTTTTTTCTTTTAAATAATCAAATGTCAAAATGCTGCGCGTGATGCTGATCTTTCTCTTGCACCTGTTTAAAATTGCAAGAAGCCGTCTATTGTCTTTGAGTGTGTTTGTAGAGTGTGTGTGTGTGTGTGTGTGTGTGTGTGTGTTCTGTTCGGGTGAGATTCTGGTGTAACAGGTGGAGTAGCAGCAGTGGGATGGGTCGGCCCTCAGTCACGTCCGTGTGCTTCAGCTCAGTGTAAAAATCATATTTAAAATCCTCTTCATCCTTGAAATTAAAGTGCTCCTTCCATGATGAGACAGCCTAGGGTTTGATCATGTTTCTCTGCACATGCGCACGCACGCACGCACACATACACACACACTCCGGCCACGACCAGTCAGTCCCAGTTGAAAGTGTCCCAACACTTGTTTTGGTTTCAGTTTTTGCTGCTCTCTGTGGGAGCGGGAGGCGGTTGTTTTTTCTCCTTCGCCTCCTTCTTCCCTTCCTTCTTGTCATCGTCGTCCTTGAAGAAGAGCAGCGGGAACATTCCCAGGATACAGCCGATGCCGACGCCGATGGCTTTGCCCTGCGCACAGGAGGTGAGGAGGGAATGCCTGGTTCAGTCTGGAGCATTTACATGCTCTTCTTCTTTTACACTTCAAAGAAAACCCTTGATCGAGCTCAGCTAAGCAAAGCTAAGCTAAACGATTCCATTACATAGTTGAGCAATCACAGCACCTTAACGATGATTGCGATCAACCCGTGGTGTGTTCATGCTGCAGGTTGTGGAGGGCATCGGACTTCACACACATAAGCGACAGTTTGCTCAGGGACAACTGGGATTTTGACCTTATTATGATGCTGATACAAACCGAGTGAGAGCTGACTCTGGTCTGCCACATGTCAGCCTGCTTAGGGCTCAAGTCGGGGATCTGCATTCCCAGTCGGGACGCCAGGGCCTCCACATAACCCGCCAGCCTGGAGAGAGAGAGAGAGAGAGAGAGAGCCCACTTGATGTATGATTCAATATTTTATTTTTTCCTGCAACGGTGCGTCGCTCCGCCTGATGAACAGCAGGCCGCCACGCAAACGACTCAAGAAATCAATGACAATTAAAAACTAATAAAAAAAACTAAATAAGAAACTATTTTAAACTAACTTTAACTAAAGTTCTGCTCCGCCTTCCATCATAAAGCCAGCAGGGGGCCCAATGTCAGCACGTGGGAGAACGACAGACTTCCCATACGAAGATGGAACAAAACCAGGTTTTAACACCGAATAGAGAATAAAGACGCATTAGGAGGACTCATCCGGGCCTGCTCACTGGAGCGCTAAACTCAGGTGAGGTCACCGGTTTATCAGTGGGATGCAGATTCATGATGCACAGGAGGTGACCAGCACATTCCCCAACCAGCAAAAAAATGGAGGAAAAACCCGAAGCTTGTGCAGTGTGCCTCATATCAGAAGACAAATATCAATGTCAGTATTTCGAGCCAGGTCTCTGGCTCAGATAGTGGCACTAATGGATCCACACCCCACTGCACACACAGTAACCTGCAGCTGGCGACC
>BJFM01000774.1:43505-74270 GCA_016586285.1 Arothron firmamentum | reverse complement strand
AGACGTGAGGGTGTGCTGAACCGCCTGTTTGCTCCTGGACCACGTCAGATGATTTCTGTCACAACGAATGGAAATGTTCCATAAGTTGCCCTTAAGGAATCAGTTTTTCAATATTTTTGGAAGATTAAATCCATTGATCTTTAGGACAGTAAATACTGGTCATACCAACAGAGGGCAGCAGCGAGCCCCCTGATTACTGGTCAAATCAGCATATGCTCTATTTCTTCTTCTACACACACACACACACACACACACACACACACACCTAAAATGACTACATGTACAAACACATGGCATTCTGCTGGATGATGAAAAGGAGAAAACAGACGTCCAGTGGGAGGATTTGCAAACAACCTCAGAGGATTCCGGTCCACACATTTCCAGCTCAATCAGAAGACTGAAAATCACTACTTTTTTTCAGTCTAATAAAGTTGAAGCCTTTGACAAACACCAACAAACCCAACTCAGTGAACCAAAGCATGCAGGTCTTAAAGGGAGTCCAGCTGCTTCATTTGGAAACTGGTGACTGATCGCTACAGGATTCTTCACAGGCACCTTTTTTTCCTCTTTGAAATGAAAGAAATGTGTCATTAACTGAACGGCGGCAGCAGCAGCAGCAGCAGCAGCAGCAGCAGCAGCAGCGGGGGCTCCACTGGGCCTCGGTGGACCAGTCATACAACCTTGTGGACCACCGCTGTAAATCCATCCTAACAGGACAAACTTGGCTCGCGTGTGATCTAATTGAGTCACCGTGTCAGAGTGGCCAGAGTGATAGAGTGACCACACACTCTTTTTCTGGGCTTCTACTGGGAACCCATCACAGAACCAGTGTGGAGCATCCACCTCTGTGAGCCACCTTCTCCATTAAGTTGTGGGAGCGGCCACTGTTCCTGAAGAGAGCGTGACCATCAGCCACCCAGAGGACTTAAACTGCCTTTACAGTGACCATGACGATGTATTACAGTAAGTTAAAAATCCCCCCAAACCTTTCTGATTTCATGCTGCAACAAACAAAAATGGCATTTTGTTTTTTTTAATAATTATAATTATTTTTCTATCCTGTGAACCTGTGTCAATAATAAAATATGAATTTAACAATTAATCAGTAAATACTGGTGAGCAGAGCTGGAACTTAATGTCCCACAGCCTGGAAAGTGTTCTCCTGATGAAACAAAGGCTTAGGAAGTGATGAATTGCTAATGCTAACCCTAGATTCCCCATCCACGCATTTATTATCTGTGCTGAGTATTAAAAACAGCCAGTTTAAGCTCCGTCAAGCTGCGTTCCTCAGTTCTGACAGGCCTGCCTCTATCATCTTCAGACAAAGCAGGTTTTGATTCATCTACGACGTTGATGTAAACCTGTAACACAAAACCTCTGCCAAACGCTGCTGTATAATCTAAACATCAGATGAATCTCTGGTGGGCATCAGGGGCTTCTTTGCCGTGCTCGGTCGACACATATTAGCATGATCGCCGGTCAGGAAGTCTGCGGCACAGCGTTCGCAGCTAATGTGGAAATGGGTGTGTTTACTCCGACTGTCAGGGAGGAAGAATAAATGATCATCGCTGTTAACTTTCCTCTCAAAACCCTCTAATCAACGCAGCATCACTTGCTGTGTGATCCTGCCCTTTCACACAGAGACCGCAGCAATTAGGAAAGAGAGTAAGAGTGAGCGCATGTGTGTGTGTGTGTGTGTGTGTGAGGAGAGACTGAAATTCTTACCCCAGTCCTGCCAGATCAGACACCAGGTTGCCAAGGGCAGCAGCTGTAGAAGGAGAGAAACAGGGTTTAAAAACTGTCTTTGGCAACGAGGGCGCTGTACGATTTCACAGCCGCTTGCTTCAGAAGCATCACAGAAACACGAAGGCGCGTACGGACGCCCCCGACACAGAAACCCAACAGAACCGGCCTCCAGGAGGCCTGTGTGCGCGCGGGACGGCCGCTGCCGCAGGCGGACAGAGACTGATGAGAGCACAGCAGAGTCGCTTCATTAAAGACTCCGCTCGTGCCGCTGCTGCCTTCACATCATTCCTGGGTTCTACAGAGCGCAGTCACACTTCCACCGACCCAGAGAAGAGCCGAGCTGCTGCAGTGAGACAGGCACCGGCGCTGGGGGGGGGGGGAGAGACCAAGCAGGCTGGATCTTTATAGAGAATCAATGAGGCAGTCCCCACTAAAGCTGCATCTCCTAACTCTGGGAGCGTGAAGATTCCACTTCAACTTAGGGCAACATATGCAAATTAGACACAATCTCTTCCCAAACTCTACTTTCTTTCTGCTGACAGTCATTCATCTCAGTTGAAAAGATGGAAAAAACCCCAACAATGGTGGAAGCCATGAGGGGTGGCGAGAGAGCTGCAGCTCCTGCAGCTCCTGCGGCTGCTGCAGCTGCTGCAGCTCACTGACGGCACAAAGCAGAGACCGTCTGACTGTCACAACAGCACAGTCACCATGTTGGATTGATGGTGATCAATTTTTATTTCAATTTACAAGCCATAATTAGGAATAACTGAATAAAACATGGATGCTTTTAAATCAAATTCCAGGTCTGCTGCAAGAAAAAAAAAAAATGCCGCAGCTGCAGCATCCTCACTCCGCAAAAATGGCCCCACTTGTCAGGTGATATTCACACTATGGTCGTCACAATGTACCCCCCCCNNNCCCCCCCCCCCCCCCCCCCCCCCCCACACACACACACACACACATACAGGAGAGATGCAAGGGCAGTAAGAGAAGCTGAAAGCATTTAATTAGTTTGATATGCTAATGCATGATGTCGTTAGAAGTTAGAGGAGCTGGAGCACAAACATTAGTGTAATATCATTATGGGATTGTAATGAATCCATCAGGATGTGAAGAGGACACGGGTCTTCAGGGCTCAGTTCTCATCCTCCATCATTTTCTATTGCGCATATACCATGAGGCCATTTTCTGACAATGGTCCTCCATCTTTATTGAATGAGCTGGAAAACAGAAGTCACGTGATTGGTGGAGTCGACTGCAGGTTTGACACAAGTGCTACATCACTCTGCAGCAGCAGGAGATACCTGCCCTCCTGATCTGACGGCTCCACTGTAAGTCGGGAGTGAGAAAATGGACTCCCACAGAAACTGGGCTGCCACTGTGGAAAGCCGTACATTATCCTGGCAGTCCTCTCTCGCTAGTTCTGTGGGGGGAGGGGGGTATATCCGAGACACACACACACACACACACATTTCCTGTTGCATTAGATTTCCCCCATCATCACCTTTCCTCTCTCTTTGATGCTACCTTTTTCTTGGTTTTATTGTCCAACACTGACTGGTAATTTGCTGGAACGTCCCCTTGACCCGGGGGGGGGGGGGTCAGGAAAGCAAGTGAAGCAAAGAAACGATAAAGCCGCGACTTCTAAAACGATGCAGAAGTGTTTCTCGTGCGCTCGTGACAGCCTGACGGACATTTCGAATTTCGCCTCAAATGGTGCGTAGCCCGAGGCCCCGGAGGTCACTTACCAGCCATGGTGGAAATGCCGAGGATCACCCCGATGGATAATTCAATCTGTGTGCCCTGGAAATGAAACAGTCACACTCCGTGTTGATCTGTTATGCAAACACCAGTTAAACACAATTCAGGCTTCAATCTGCTGCCCAAAAAATGATAATGAACCCAGTTTCTAATTCTGTAACTGTATATTTCTGTGCTTTCGTCTCATTCCAAGCTTCTCGAAGTGAATCTCCTTTAAACAGCCCTGCTGGTCCAGTAGTGAGTTAGGGTGATAAATCCACTAGATCTCACTGGGTTTAGAGTTTCCTCTACCTTCACAAAACTTAATAACCCTGGAGAGCGGCGGCGAGCAGTTACCTAAAATACGAAAATCATTTTTAAACTAAATGTGGAAACAAGCTGGGAACAATTTGGCAGCAACAAACAGAGATTTATTTGTGCCCTCTTCAAAGAGGCCCATCCCAAATGTGCCCACAGTGCAGCATTTGAGCGATCACAGCGCACAGCAAGCGTCTGCTTGCCCGGCTGCAGCGCTGCAGCATCCCGACACACTTACGGCAACGATCATGATGCAGTTGTCCAGGAAGCCGAACCCAACGAAGGGCAGCGCGTTGTGCAGCAGCACTGTGGAACAGGGACAAACAGGGCACCGAGTCAGGCGAAACAGGCGTGATGACAAGAACTGAGCACCCATCACTCGAAACATGAGGATTCCTGCTTGCTGTAGGAACACACATGCAAGAAATGCGCATCATGAATAAATAACCATATTTTAAGTGGAAAGCAAAACTTGCTCTCATGTGGCCAAATGCAGGACGTACATCTACTATGAATAAATTACCATAACTCAACAGGACAGCGATACATACCTGCAGTTTTATTATTTCCTCATATACCGGACATCAAATTGATGTGTTCCTGAACTGAAATGAGCTTCATCTTTGAGCACAAACACCACCTCTTATATATATTGCACTCTTATACCGCATTTCTAGCGGCTCCATTTCCAGAAAGAATGGAAGGAAGTAAATTCCCGAGATGCAGTGCGTTAAATTACATTCGAAATGTCACCTGGCAAGTTTGAGTCTATTTCTGCGAAAGTTCTGTGCTCATCACAAGTGAGTTAAACCATAATCAGGAGCCAGCATCGGTGGCAGCCCTCCATTACTAAAAAGTGAGAATTTCCAGCCTGCAGGGCTACAAAGAAAAACTACTCGCGCCAGTTTGGAGTTGATCAAACCTCGTAAAAACATGCTGGAGGAGCGATACTCTCAGGTTCTGCTGGAACTGATGACGCTAGACTCTGAGCCAGCACTTGTGTTGATACAGCAAACGGAACCTGAGATATGGATCTATACTCTGAATATGGTGCCCATACGCATGGGCGAGGCAGCCACGTTTGAACGAGGATGACGGTTCTTATCGGTTATCTGGACATTAAAAGCACATTTTGTCTTGATTTTTCCTGTTCTTTCCTTTATTTTGTCTTTTCTTTTCTTTTTTAGGAATTTTTAATACAGGGTGTTTTAAATGGAAAAAAAAGGAAATGTGGAATATGTTCACTTTTTTCTTTCTTTTGTCAATACCAAAGGAGGTCAAATCAACATCAGCAGCTATTTCTTGCTGGTTTCTTACATCGATTTCAGGGTAACCATGACAACAGTGTAAGAAAGACCTGACCCTTCACACTGATCAAAGGTGATCATCCTGAGTGACCTGTGCTCCAACAGGAGGATGAACACGCCTCCTGAGCTGCAAATTCAGACAACTTCTTACCGTATCGTAGCTGCGCTGCAGTCGGTGGTGCGATATCCATCTGCCCTGAAAAACAAAGAAAATCCAGCATGACAACAGACACGGCTCCTAATCTGGTTTTATGCATTTATAAAGAAGGAGATAAAAGAAAAATGGTGGAAGGGAGACATCTCCTGAAAGGCAGTAGATGCGGAGGTAAAGTCCTCCAGCCTCAGAGGAGGCCTGGTTATTATTAAACTGTGGCAAAAAAAAAAGAATTTACAAAACATTTTGTCATATTATAGCTGTACATAAGATGCATTCTCAAAGAAATGATCATATTTCACTTCTGCGCCCCCTGATGTTAAAGAAGAGCCAGAATTAATTAAATATGCGACTCGGGATCCTGCAGCAAAACCAGAAGTGATCCGAATGACTCAAAACACTGTGTTCTGCAGGCTGCAGGTTCATTCATATTTGTTGAAATGGAATTGTAAACCAAAGAAACGCGCTGCTCCTCCCTTCTTCCTCTCCAGCCATGACAAAGTGTCCCATCCCGGAGTCTGCTCACCCTCATCTCTGGCTGCTGACACGACTGGAGTCGCCTTTGTCAGCATCGCAGTCAAGGCAGAGCGGGCACTTTCCCAGACAGAAACACAACCACAACCACGGTGCGTCTGCATAATAAACCCTCTATTGTTTCCAACCTCTCCTCCTCACTGCCTCGTTTGTCTCGTGTCACACGTTTTTGATCGCTCCAAGTAGAGGGACGGAGATCCTGCACAGAAGACTGGCGGCTGCGGCATTTAAACGACAGAACGTGTTTTTTGACCTTCATCACCTTCGGGATGTTTGACAGATTGAATTAAAGGCCTTTTAAAGGCTGTGTGGAGCATGTGGAAACATCAACTCTTCCATCTGACACTCCTACTGAAGAGCTGCAGCCACTAACAGTCGCTAGCCGAGCGTCAATCGCTAACATTAGCTAACGTCAGCGAAACTGGCTGATTATTCTGCCGTCAAAGCCAAAAACCACATTTCCCCAGCTGCAGGTCAGGCAGTCTCCAAATACTGAACACACACAACTCTTCTTCATGCAAATGCAAACTAATGAGTGTGTGAGCTTCCATCCTAGCCAAGCCAGGTTATGGAGCAATTCTGTATTCTAACATTCTGTTTTAATATGAACACCAGCAAGTCTTTCTAATCTGACTAATATTAATGAAATTCATATTATTCAAATGCCCATTTCTCATCTCAAATCTAATTCTCTCGGCCAGAATGTGAGCATTGTCTGGGCATTGTCTCTTCTGCCCAGAAGGCTTCATCAGCCATTTACTAGTCGTGTGGTTGAAAGGACAAGAACTCCTCTGGCAGAAAACATTGATTTGCCTCCTGTTGACAAGGTTGCTGTTTCCTGATAACTCTTTTGCTCCAGCAAAGGTAAACACGCACGTGATGGCTTTGATAAGGAGCTACTGGTGGGCCTGATTGAAGACATGCTCCATTCTTAAGCTTCATTTTGGGTTCCTTCAACAAATGAACACCCACAGCATTAATCTGAAAGGCTGTTGTTGTTTTGTGGTTAGATTGACAGGTTGGTGCTGTAATCCAGGCATGTTACGTGCAGGTTTAAATCCAAAACACACAGAAATGGTTTAAAGGACAGCAAGATGCACGGACAAGGGAGGCGGGGGACAAAACCAGGGTAGTAGGACACACTCTAGCAGAGGACAACACTGAGACTCCAACTAGAAACTCACTAGAAACACAACTGGTGCTGGTCCTGTGAGCGCAAGGACTTAAATACTCTGAGGGGGAGGAGGGACGTGGAGACAGATGAAGCACATGAGGGTCATCAGAAGGGAGGGAACCTGGAGCAGGAGATGTAAATCAGCACAAACAACAGCGGCATATAATCAGGAAAAAAAAAATCATTACTAATCCTAAAAATCACGGCCACTAAAGCCGTGGACACTGAAGGGCTGTTAACTGGGAGCACATTTATCTGTGAGGGGCTAGAAGCTCAGAGCTGCTTTATCGGACAGTTTCCCCCTCAGCTGGCTCAATCTCCTTCGGCTGCTGAGGTTTTCCAATGGCAGGAGCCACACAAGGTTCCCCACTCTGTGTGGAAGTGATAAAGGACTGAAAGCAGACGTTGCCTTTCACACGAGGAAACCGTCGCAAACAGAAATCAGAGCGCAAGACAAAAACTCAATTCTAATTAAAACCGTCACTCCATTAAATAGCTTTCATTTAAAGAAAGTGGGAACTTATACAATTTCTCTTGTTGGGGTCCAGGTGGTAAAACCCCTAAAAAGCAGGGTTAGGTTCCATCACAAACAGTGTGCTAATGTCTATCGTTCTCTTCTTTATGGCTCCTTATATAACTACTGTAAACTGGTTTATCTAGGGTAGATTATTGAGCCCTGAGCTGCATTTTATTGGTGTGTGTTGTAACGTGAAGGGACGGTGTGTTTGTGCATGTGACTTCATATGCGTCTGCATATTTCTGCTGTGTCCAAGCATCAGCTGTGTGATCTATGCACCTGACAGCAACACAGACCCACAGCAATTAATCAGCACACCGTCCTACCATGATTTATGAGACTCCACACAAAAAAACTACTTTGAGGCAGCAACGAGGTTTGAATACGTGGTGCAAACTTAGGAGAAAACAATGAAAGTGTCAGCCTTTGAAAACAAGTGAATGCAGGAAAGAAAATGGTTAAATTTCCATTTATACCCCCTTTCGTACTTTAAATGAGAGAAGATAATGAGTAACTCCCCGTAAATACGAAGCATCCCAGCGTGACAGCACACGAGCTGATGTTTAAGCCCACAGTTGAATGTCGGTAATATCCACGGCTGTGAACTCTCTGGCAGGGTACACACACACGCCAGCCGTTTTCTTCCGCGCCAATTAGAGCAACTGCAGAGGACCTGAGATAAAACAGGAGAAAGCGAACCTCCTTGGGAAGAACCCTCAGATAAATGGCAAACCGCGAGGGAGCGAAGAGGAAGGAAACTGCCTTCCTCGTCTGTGCGGCAGTTGACAGGAAAAGAGAAGCAAACGGCAGAAGAGGTTATTTTTTCCAAATGTAAATGTGGCATTATAGACGAAAAATAACATCGCTCTTCCAATTATGCACACATGTGCAATGCTGACGGTTTTATTAAATCCACCTGCTCCACCATTAATTAGCTCAAGATCCATCAGCATATAAGGAAATTGACAGGTGTTGACTTCCTCTGGCTCATTAAAGCAGTCTGTAAACACTTGGTTCCTTTAAATGTTCAAGCTGCTTCATTAAACCTGTTTCCAAGGCTCCTGCTTTAATGGGCAAAATGCTTAATTAGGGTAAAACTGGCACAGACCAACCAGGATCTGATAAACAGCAGCATGTTCAGGTTCTGGACCTTCAAAAAGCTGCTTAATAAGTCTCTGCACATTCAGAAAGAAGAAGCCAAAAGAGGAAAAAGATGTATCAAAACTGACAAACCAGTCCAGCAGGATCCAAACTGTGATTCCGATCTGTCAGAATCTGTTAGAAAGTAAGGGAATGACAGAAAGGTCGCACACACCCACACACACACACACCCAAAAATCTGATTGCATTGTTCTAAAGCTCACGATGAAGAGCCTGAGCATTGAATATTAAATATATCCTGTTGGGAATATGATGAAAAACAGTCCTGTGTGGATCTCGTGTAATCTGATCCTCAAGCTTGGGTCCTTCTATCTGGATTTCACCAGAAAGCCAGATGATTTTCCTCCTCGCTCTCCGGAGTTATAATCTTAATTGGAGCCAGGCTGTCTGCCAGGCTCCTTCTCTCCATTCAAACACATCTTTGATGTGTTTTTGTTATTTAATTTTTTAAATAAAAGGAAAACCTCAAGGACAAACCACTACTGTGCACATGAACCTCGGGTTCGATCACGTGACTCAACAGGACCATTTACTGTCATTCCAAACAAGCTCTGCCCAGTCTGAATGCTTCAGTCCTCCTGATGAAATGGAGCCGTCAATATTCAACTCCTCCATTACTGAGGTTTCATTTTAAACCAAAAATGTCAGCGTTTTTAGCCAGTTCTTAGAGTTGACATCAGCATAATTAGCCAAGTAACTCCTACCCCCATGAAAATGAGCCTACAGCCAGCTGATTCAACAGATACTATGGAGGAAAAAAAAGCTTCTCTATGACATTTAATCATAGAGACTTTGAAGGTTAAATGTAATTTCAAGGTGTGGTTACTTAAAATGCATAAAATCGCTATATTACTTACAAAGTTTCCCAAATGACAAAAACCTTGGCACAGCGAAACCAGTTTGTTACCGATACGTGCAGCTCATTCGTTGGCAGAGAGCTACAACTAACGAGGAAAACACAATCTGTTGGTCCAATCCGTGTTAGGTCTTCTGCTTGCCAGGCCCGCAGCGGGCCGTCTGCCATGTCGTTACTTCAGAGGGACGCTTCACAGGAACACGGCGACGGCTTCCTAACACTGACTCGCTAAAGTTCAGCTGTGCTCACGTCCCAGTTTTAATCAGACTATAAGCCTCAATGTCATCATCGTGCAGCAAAATGAGAAGATTTATCAGGGATTAACCTGGAAGACACTAAGAGGACGTGACCCTGGTTCTGAGGAATGGATGGTCTCTGCGGTGGCCGTTATTGTGATTATGATGCAAACAAGTGATCTATAAGCCCAGGATAATTAGCTGGTTGTGAGATATGGAAGAAAACAATAAATCTCTTTTGAACAAGGCCTACACCGCCATGCACTTTGCTCACACACGGTCTCGGCGGCATGGCTGCCGGATATCAGGATGAAGCGTGAAAACCAATTTAAGTCTCAGCTCGGCTGCTGAAATTAGGTGATGTTAGCCTGGAGGTCGGCCCAGTACATTCCTCGGTCCCAGTACACCTGGCAGGTACCGCGGCTGCGCTGCTGAATAGCAAATGACAACTCCTGGTAGACCCAATCCCTTTGAGGGGCTGCCTCTCTCTGCGTGAGGGGTGAGGGGTTTACTCTCCTCAAGAGGAGAACAAATCGCTTTAAAAGCGGTTTGGTGCCGATGGCAAAGGCACAGGCAAATAACTTCCTTTCTTCCGAAGGGGGGCAGTTTGTTGAATACTTGTGTGATACTTAATGTTTGTTGTTTGTCACCTGTGTTCTTGTTCTTTTATGTGGATATTTGCGGTTTTGTTCTTCTGTACTGCACAAATTCACCTACGGGTTCAAATAAAGAAACCGGAACTGGATCATGACCTGAAAACAAAACCGAACCCAAGTGTTTTAACGCCCACGTAAACATTAATATAATGAAGAAAAATATATGTCATGAAAGAATGAATAAATTTGAAGTATCTCCTTACATTTTGCACAGAAGCAAGGAAAGACTTTAAAATAAATGCATTTGCCTCCCTCTGTCTAACCTCCTCTACTCTCTAAAAAAGAGATTCATCTTTTGAGGCCCGAGTGGAAACTGCCAGTGTCTTATCTTTTTGGACATTGTGCGATTCATCAGCAGGCAAGTGGGAAAACCCTGTAACTGAGCCGATGTCAGTCAGCCTGAACGGGCGAGCGGAGGGGGATGATCACAGAGGTCCAGATGGAACAGAGGGATCTCTGGTGGGTTCCTCTTTACATCTGCTGCCTAACGTATGCTCGTGCGAGCCAAAGTAAGCGGAACTCTGCCTGCATTTTAACCATTATTATGTTTTCACATTATCATTTCATTATTTTCTCCTAACAGAATAATTCATTATTTCTTAGCTTAATATGCATTTCAAAGTCCAAATATGACTTGGGAAGCTATTTCAGCAAATTCCCCTCTCTGTTCTCAAACTGGGGACTGCTACGCCTTGCATAATACAGAATTCAAACACCCTACAAGAGTTATTGATTTATGCAGCGAGGTTCAAACCTACTTCCCTAAGAAGCTTAGTTTGTTACATCGACGTCACCCCTCTGCAGTGTGTGGGGGTAGTGTTAATATTGAGAAAATTGTCAGAAATCTACAGAAATGTGGAAAAGATGAAGGGATACAAACTGTAAGAGCTGTAAATGACAGCATGATTATTAACGTAAACAGTTTAAGGGAATATTTGAACATTACTGGCCACACACGGCAGGGAATGAATGTGTGGGCTGAAAAGATGTCACAACTGCCTCACAAAACTTCTCTGCAGGGTGGCGGTAGAAGCATTTGAATAGCTGAATTTCAAATAAAGGTCAGTGCTTTCAGAAAAAAAGCACGACCACCTTCCCAGATGCTGCAGTGAACTCTGTGACACAGGCTAGCTAGCATCACCTTCAATAAACATATATGTAACCCATTGGGGGAAGAGGGGTTTTGCCTCAGGAGTCCTGCAGACTCGGGCTAGAATGATGCAGGAATAATATAAAACCTGTCAAAAAGATCCTGTTAATCGGTCAGTGGATAATGCAGCCAGAAAGTCTGTCCCTTAAGCAACTACTGACTCAGCTCGCGAGCAGCCTGTACATACAGCAGGTAAGACAATCCCAGAGGGTTATTACAGCGTCAAGGTGAGGACACCAGCACTCTCCAATCAGATGGGAACCACAGGGTTGCTCAAAAAGAAAATAATTTAATTCACATTATCTTTAGGTTTCCAAACTCCTGGAATATGCTCTGACTCAAATCAATACCTGCTTTTGCTGTTGTGGTTGAAAATAAGGGTGACCTTCAGGCTTAAAATATGACAAAATCTCTCCATGTTCATGCCACGATGTCTGCTCTGTAATAAAGCAAGACATTCTGGTATACTTTATAACAATATTGTGCAAACACTGAATTTTTAATAAGATCTTCACCGTCTCCAGGTTTTCCAGGCACTCCATGAAGCAACCAACTAGTTCAGAAATAGGCGCGATACTCACTGAAGCCCAAGCGTGTGATAAACACCCGCATCACACACAATGAGGCTAATGAGCGATTTTGCGCCGCACGCTGTCTTGATATAACAGAATGCTGAACAGGGAGAGAGACAACATGTGGTTAGGATGCAATCACCAGCGTCTAACAGGAACCTAATGATGCTCCATTAGGATGGCAGAGGAGAGCCCTAGGAGATGCCCCATATAAGGGGAAAACAAATCCCTGGAGTCTGGATAGATGGTAGGAATGAGGAGGGCAGATGTGGTGAGGGAAAGATTTCTTAACTACAAATATAACTGTGCAATATAGTTCTGGAGACAACTGCAGGGTTTAATTTTATTTCACAATAATAACTATCCCTGAAGGTGTGAGCGGGGAAAGTGATGGGTTTCCTAATAAAAAAAAAAACAACAACAACAACACTGTATGTGGTTGTAAAAATGCCCATCAAGCTTAACTTCCACCAATTCATTTGAGTTGTCTTTTATTGGTTGCTGTTGATGAAATCTGCACTTTTTTTGCAATATTATCACTTAGAAATGTGTCCCATACCAATTGAGATATCTCCAAGATGATATTTCCAAGATGATTACATCAAAATTTTTGGTATTTATGACAATATTCATCAATATAATAAAGTGAGTACACTGCTGCATCCTCCATGATTTTATTACACTGTGGTTTTCACTTTTTGTTAGCTCTTCCAGCAAAAGACTACCAACATCTGACTACAAACACAATCTCATCCAAAGGAAAAACACCTGAATTGCCCCATAAAAGCACACTAGAAAATCAAATCCTTGACTGTGCAGATGCAACGATTGCCTGGCTGATGAATGTGCATCAATACGGAAATCACCGTAATGTCTGATTATTGATCGATGTTATTAGATTCTCTCTCCATACATGGGGGTCAGGGGTCATCAATCTCAGTTTTCTGTCAATTTTGTGGCCTATCCTAAATCACATTATAGGGATATAATCCAATTATCTGTTTGGAAATTTTACTTATACAGCCAACACTTGCACACAATATTTTCCACCAGTTTAAAACTACACCCGCAACAACCTTAATCCATAAGAAGAGGGAGCCCACCATAATGGCTGCACCTTTGTTGATTTTGCCCTGTGGTGCATGAGACATAAATTATAATGGTGCAGGATACTGTCTTCACCTACCTTGAGCAATGGCTATGGACTCGAACCTGTGCAGCTCTCGCAGCAGACAGGTGCGCTCAGACGGGTGGAGGCTGTAGATGAACTCCTTCGCTCCCCGGGGCGAGTTAAGGGGCTCCACGGACTCCTTGAGTGGGTGCGTGCCCATGTGACATCGGTTCAGTAGCCAGGGAACCGAGGCTACAGCGGGGGCTTGGTGGTTGATCAGTCCGGATGTGGTAAGCCCAGTCCCCGCTCTTAGAGACAGGGCGGGCCGCAGGACTCTCCGCACGCAGGGCAGCATCTTGGGGTGGTTGAGCGATAAACCTGATAGATATTTGGAGGATAATTAATCATTTTGACATCAATTTAAAGGCGCGCCATGTTGCATGTGTGAATTAAAGCCATCGGGATAGTACAGCGCATACACATCGCTCTGTAAAACTCCGTTTAAGCACCATAAGGACAGCTGACTGAGAAGAACACCGATCAAAGCCTCATTTACCCACCCCTGGTTCGGAGAGGATGCGACAGGAACCCACAAATTCAACTGTAACTTATCTTATCGGACGCACCTCAGTCGATGCCCCCACTGTCCCGTCCAACAACCTCCACGAGAAAGCCTTGGACACGGAAGCGCCTACGGGCTGACTCTTCTTCACCAACTCGGGGTGGTTTGAGAATCTATCGAAACACCGCCGAGATCATCCGTCCGAACGAGGCGTTAACTAAAAAATAATCACATTTTCGCTAGTGTAATCGCAGCGGGCGAAACCTCCGGTGGACGGGATGAAGTAAGTGAGGTGGTGGGGAGGAGCCAAACGGTCCCGAAAATACCGACCAATGAGAGCGCTGCGTTCCCCCTACGCGTTCTCTGACGTAATCGTCACGCGCAGACGGCAGGACAGGCTGCGCTCATCCAAGGTGGCTTAAAATAATTTTTCAAATCTTGGCATTTTAAACTCAAATGTGTCGGTTCAACAGAGGACAACCTCAATAACAATCGACATGCCAAGGTGGAGGACAGTTAAATTTTGCTATTCAAAAATGATATGGTTGTAATAGTCTGTAAGGATGAATCAAGCCCTTTTTTATAATGCTGTTAAAATGAGACAAAATAATGTATATTCTAATATGAGATAAACAGGTTATTGCATGTGTAGCATATACTCGTTAATACGCAGATGGGGCATTAGTGTACACCCAAATAAATTATTACACCACGTGGAATCTAAAGCATATAGCTTTAAGAAAAGGTCCAGGCAAGAGAAGAAAAGCCTGGTGTTTAGATTTAGAATTTCTTTCGTGTATATTCCGTGCTAAACATTAAAATGTGTTGATTTCTAAAGAGAATAGGTTTTTTAGCCGCACAATCAATGGGAAGACTTTTAGACGTTTGTGTCAAGCCTGAAAGAGCGACTCCATGTGGACAAAACTACGAACAACATCTGTTTTAAACAGTTGAGTCTATCCAAGTTAGATCAGAATTAATAGCTTGTGATGATATAGTAACCCCCGCTGAAGAAGGATGGTAAGGTAAAATATTAAAAATATCTCAGGAGGGAGATCAGGACAGCAACAGTTGATGATGCTCACTGAAAGAAGCCAGAATCAAAGAAACATTTACATTTTATTATATTGCTAAAGCTGTCATTACACAAAAATAACAAATTTTAACTTTCTGACTCAATATCACATCATAGGCTGCTGAACAGAGGGACCAACAGAGAGGTCAACTCTCACTGGAAGGAACATAAACTTAAAACTAAAACTAGAGACCAGGTAAATATTACTTTCAAACCTTCACAAACTATAAAGTTCTTATTGATAGGATACACTAACATTTGGCAACTCCGATATAATATATATTTATGCTACCACTTTAAATATGGAAAGTACACTATAATACAAGTTTTAGATAAGTGGACGGCCAAAAAAAGAAAGAAAAAACAGGAATATTTTGAACTGAAAGCTGCATTTCCAAAAATGTCAGTAAAGTGGTCATTTTGGCACAGATTAAACAAACAATACATACGTATTCTGTATGCAAGTAGGTCGTTGAAGATCTTCACAGTTTAATTTAGATGAAGGGATGATATTTGTCTTTTTTCTATTCCTGTCTTTTTCACACAAGATAACGTGGACGGATCAGTTCAATTTCTTTTAGGGCAGCTTAGCTTGATGATAGATCTTTTACTAAAATCTGAACTCAGCTGTAAATAGCTGATCAACAAACGCCTAAATTCCCCCTCAGAGAACAACCATCTGTCCCCCCCAAACTCTAAACCCATAATACTGATGTATGCAAATTAAAAGAAAAATTGTTTCAGCAGGTTTGGCAACAAATGTCTGTGTGAAATAAGGGACATAATGAATTGTTGCAGGACAGCCAAGAACATTTCAGATGACATAAAACATCAGACAGTATAGGCATGAACAGTAACTGTATTAATTTGATATCTTGTATTTAAGTATAAAAATAGAGATACACTGAGAAAAGGCATTTAAACATGAAATTAAAGAAAATAAATTACAAAATAGTGTGTTTCAGGACTGACTGCTACAGTTACATGACATTTACAGCCTCATGCTTCCTGTAGTCGCCGTGGCAACAGTGTTAAAACAGAAAATAAAAATTACAAGCCAAAGACATATGACTGCTTGAAGCCTGTGTTCTAACACATCAGAGCGTCAGAAATATCTGCTGTTTTAAGCACTTTGATACCATTTCCTAAAGTTTAGGGTGATTAAATATTCACTCATTAAAAGAAAATCACCAGTTTATGGAGCAGTCTGATGTAAATAATAGAAATTAAAAAAAGACATGAGTATGCATGCAACATGCATTTCAAAGTTCAGTTAAACAGCAACCAAACAGAAAGAAAAAAAAAACATATGGCATTACTGAGAACGAGAGTTTTTCTGTTAATTCATTACTATAAAAGTGTTTAGTAATATATTTAAATGTGCTGTGCTGTATCTTGGCACATCATCGACTTGTACTAGCAATATAAGCAATCAATGAGCAGCAGGATCGCATTATGTTTGGCTAATACTGTCAATGCTACAAAAAGATCTAGCTCATGTATAAGATCTACAAAGTTCTACAAAGCTCCGCGTACAGCCGTAGCAGACTAAAGGAGGTTCAAACAGGGCAAAAAAGTGTAAAATAAAACCCAGTCTCACCTAAAAGCAGATGATACAGAATCCTGAAAGTTAATAGAAGATGAGAAGCACCAAAAAAAAATCAGCACATTATTTACACTTCATGTGTGTACATGAAGACACATCCACCTTGAAGTGTCCAATAACATGACAATGCTCAGGATGCAAAGCTTTAGGTCACTCTTCTCCCGTAGCTCATCACAAAGTTCGCTTGTGTGTGCCTTGTTCAGTCCACGGTGAGGTCACAGCCTTCCTTCATCAGAAGTTCAAAGGCAAACGCTGTGATTGGTGACCACTGCAGCTTTACATCTTATACGATTGCTCTTGTGTTGCCGTGTCCTGTGTTCTTTAGATACTGTGCTCTTTTTCAAAGCCACCTGGCAGCTGGAATGCTGATTCATCCCTGTGATGGTACAATGCACTCCTTAAACATGTATGTACATAAAATACACCGTATTTTCCTTTACACTTAATAAGAGTCATGCACAGCTTTCTTCTCTAAACCTTGGGGATAAATGCTTTATACAGGCCTCTAAAATATTTTACTTTACTAAAGTGAATATAGTCTGTGATTTGCAATGATAATTTTGAGTCCCAAAACCTTGAATTCAGGACAGAAACTATCCTCACACTCGAACAACTGCAACCTAAGGATCTTTCACAAATCTACATTTCCTCTATTTAAGGTCTAAACTAATTGTTAGCAAACCTTCTTTAACATAACATTTGATTTCCTCCTCTCCAGCTTCCAGATGGCACCAGCGGAGAACTTTACAAAATGTACAAACGCCACATGTTGAGCAGTTCATGTCCCATTTAACAAACATTCTTTTAATGAAGCAGATTGTGTTCCTCCCTGGACCCCGTTCTCACTCACTCACTCACTCACACACACACACACACACACACACACACACACACACACACACACACACACACACACACACACACACACACACACACACACACACACACACACACACACTGCAGCTCATTCCTGCAGCCTTCCCTGCTCCCTGTGATCATGCAATGCGTGGGGCTGAGCGGTCATTTGTCAGAGTCCTCTTGAGCTTCACTCCCTTGCGTATAGCCACCAGCATGTCACCTTCTGACCCTTCTCCGGCGTCCTGTCCGGCTTCGCTTTGAAAGTGCTGCTGATTGGACAAGGGCAGGCCGGGTGGATTGGTTGTCGCCTGGCCACTCCAGGACATCATGGGCAGTGTGTCAGCGTCCCTGCCTCTTACAAACGTTGGGGACTCTGGGTTTTCTCCTCGCTCTCCTCCCACCTGCTCTGCGGCCCTGCTCCCATTAAGTGCTGCTGCCACGTCAGGCACCACAGGGGTTTTTACTGGGATGACAGGTGTACGAATCGGGATGGGGCCTGTGCCCCCAACGGAGGCTGACCGTCGAGCAGACGGCTTTGAGGAAGGGGTGCGGCGTATTGTGGCAACTCCAGGGGTGACGATAACTGGTCCGTGGCCTGTAGAATAGGAGCCAGAGCTGGATCCAGAGTGGAAGCCATGACCGGAGCCTACAACAAGAATAAGATTTAACAGTGCATCTAACCCCAAACAACACACATGTAAAAGCAAGGTAAATAGATAATGGAGTACCTGCAGACAGCGGAGGATAAGCTCCTGTGTGGAGAGGTGTGGAAGGGTAGGGCATTGTGGAGTAGGCCCCCTGTGAAGGATATGGGACCTGTGTGCTGGGCAGACCCGCTGTGGAAGCTGGCCGTTTGCTCTGAAACATCTGTCGATAGGAGTGACTTATATCACTGTTTCTTGGGATTGTGGACGACTTGTCAAAATCCATCTGCTGAGGTTCAGGCTCCTGATCTCCAGCCATGGAGAAATAGTCATAGTCTGACACTAAAAATGTAGGAAAGATGAGTTAGGAATCGGAGCAAAGGGTAAAAATGGTGGTGAAGCGAGAGCTTCTGTGATACCTTGAGATGGGATTGTGTCTTCCGAGCAGCAGGGTGTGTTTGTCTGTGTGCTGTAGCCACTGGAACACTGGATTGAGTCTCTGCTGGACCTCTGATTGTCTAAATCCAGACCTCTGGATAAGGCCAAAGCCAACTCTTCATGGGGCTCAATATGACCAGTCTAAAACAGTAATACAAAAAAACTGTTCAAGAGTCTTTTCAGCACAAGGTTTAGACAAGAGGAGCATTAAGGTGCACAAAATGCAAATAAGACATATCTCATTTGAACTTAAATAAAAACCTGCGATAAACCAAATATAAAGTGGCCAAATCTGACCTTTACAGGGGGAATCAGAGCTTTGTTTCTTTCCTCCACTGACACGGACGTTTGTAGAACAGGAGGGGCTTGTGTCAAGGTCATGGCTGGGCTGCTGTCATTCGCACTACCGTTAATGTCAGGTACAGCTGCGGGCTCTTTGTCCTTCTTCCTCCTCAGTGTGTTGACCATAGGCTGGTCATAGGGTCCTGGCTTAGCCCAGTCCTTCAAAGAAAAACACGTCAGTCATCATCAAATTCATACATCCGAGAAGGAGGAGGAGGAGGAGGAAATGATCACCAACACCCAGGTGAGGGAACAAACCTTCCAGCTCGGGACTCGTGATGAAGGGATCATGGGGCCCAGTGTACAGTAGGGAGGGTAGTCTGGTAACAAAGCTGAGGCGGGACGTGACCATGAACGGGTGGGACTAGATGAGGAGGTGGAGGATGAAGATGAAACTGGGAAGAACGGGAAGGCAGTGCTGGAGCCTGAGCCCAAACTGCCACCATTGCTATGCAGGTAGGGAGAATTTTCAGGGCTGTAGTGGTCGAAACCATTGGACAACTGGATGCGTGTGTGTGTCAGCGGAGGAGAGGAATGACAAGAGAAACAAAACAGAATACAAAAAACATGGGAGAAATTACTCAAATGATAAACACAAAAACAAACCGATTAAATCAACAGAAGGCAATGAGAAAAAACAACTAAAAACCAGATGAAATGGTCACAAACGCTGAAATCAACAAAAACTACAGGACTGGGTGCTGCTTTATGTTTTCTGTGAAAATGGGATGTGCAGCCAGCTTGGAGGTTTAGCAGAAAGTTGCAGTGGTGTGTGAAATGCATTTACACACATATTAATGAAAGGGTGAGATTAGTGTTGGACGAGTGTGTTTCACCTTGTCAGTAACGTGCTGAGGTGCAGCAGAAGAGGCTAGAGAGGAGAGAGAGCTGCAGTCGCCGTGAAGCTGCCCAGCCTCTGACATCTCAGAGGACTTGGAAGTGGGATTAGGCTGAGAATGCGAGAGCAGCAGGGAGCAGGCAGAGAGATGAGAGCAGACAGAGGACAGACATGTCAGCAGGTAGACAGAAGTCATGTGTTAGACAGCACGGGTGACTTTTCCACAGATTTCAGTGGTTAGTGAAAAGCTGCAGCGGAAAAAGGTGCTTGGAGCAGCACCAGTATCAACTGCATGGTCATCAGCAGTTTTTAAGCTCTGTTTAAGTGATGCACAAACTCAACATGTGTGTTTCTGGCCTTTACCACAAATGACTGATAAGTAGGGAAAGCTCTGGTTGTTCTGTTATTCTTAATAACGACAACATACTTAACCCTTGCCTTCAGGGAATTATGTCTTTGCCGGAGTGCTGCCTTCCAAAGGATGATTAGGGTTTGGAATCAGTTACAGAACATTTTTCTAGAGTTAGAGTGGACAGAAATCTGTGAAAGTCTTCGTAACTTTAGAAATCCCCATTTGATGAAGCTTGGATAGTGCATTAAATGGGCGGACTGTCCAAAACACCTTCAACGTGTTGTAAAAACCCCAAAATCCAACCACCGATGTGTTTGTACATTAAAATATTTTGACATCCCTGCAAACACTGAAATCACAAACCCTGGATGATCATACAAACAATGATATAATCTCTCTATGGTGTAAGAGAAAAAAGACAGCTGCTTCATATCTGTAAACCACACATATGACAAAAGCACAAATATTTTTTTCCCCGAGATACTTTTAATAAAATACAGAACCCAATATCTTCAATCCTTTAGTTTAACCACATTCTGTCAAAACAGTTGACTCCTAAATAGCATGATGGGGCTGACCTGTTTTGCTCTGGCTAGGAAGGAGGCAGGCCAATTTCCTGTGCGCTTATGTTAAAATAATTGTAGGGAAATGACTTCACCGTGATCATATCCAGTTACTCCTGCCAGCTAACCACCACTCAGTGGTTGAGATGTGTGAGAAAATAGTTATGTGCGCCACTGATTTAGGGTTTTCTCTCTGTCTCCCAGTACAATGATTTGAAAATCATAGAGCATGAGTGGTTTTATAGTATTATTTCATCAACGCACGCTTGGAGCCAAAACTGTGGTTAAGTGTGGGTGACTGAGGGGTTTTTCTTACCTTCGTTTCAGCCTGCATGGGTGAGGATGATTTAGACGAAGCACACTGTTCGTGCGATGAAGACATGAAGCCTGAGTCGTGGGAAGAGATGCTTGAGAGCCGGATCGGGGCCTGCTGGGGCAGCGCCGAGCTGCGGTACCGATGGCGGTTGTGATGGTTGAAGAGGTGGTGTGAGGAAGAGGAGGAAGAGGAGGAAGGAGAATGAGAGTGAGAGCCGCTGGATCCTCTGGAGTCACTACTGTTAACGCTGTTCAGACTACTGTGAAAGGGGGTGAGAAATGAGGAGATGACAGAAGGAGGGAGATTGACAATGACAGGCAGTATGAAGGAAATCAAACACAGGCAAAGATATGGACAGAAGAAGAATGGATGACATAAAAGGAGAGGATGGGGGAGTGTGGGGGAGAAAGGGTGGGAAACAATTAACACAGCACACCAAGATGCAGCAAGCAATAACTGAGGTCAATCCAATCAAAACAACAACATACGCAACATAAAACAATAGCTACAGGCAGAAAATGACAAGATTTTATGCCTTGGAGGGAGAGCGTTGAGGTATTCACACAGAATAAATACCAAAATACAAAGGAGCATTTGGTCTTATTACTGTGCGAATGGAGACTTAAAAGCAACACTTGAATCATCAGAGGAAAATATCAAAATTAAAAGAAAAATGAATGATACAAGATGTATTAAATAATGTACGAATCAGTGCTGAGAAATTCCACAAACTACACAGAGTAATTTGTGAATTTCATAATTTTATGTGTTAAAACAGGCAATGTAAGGCTCAAGAAGGCTACTTGTTACACACAAGTTTAAAATGTCTGTGCATCCTTTTAAAGTCTTCAGTATACACTACAGGGAATTTGAAATCTGGATTTGATCAGAGGAAGCACACCAACAAATTATTTATGATTTTATAAGATAAATTCTCCCAATAAAAAACCCAGAAAATGACCCTCTTTTTTAGACCGGAACATTTCAGAAAAAAAAACATTTGAAGACACACAGGCAGAGGCAGGAGGACAGAGGGTGGAAAATATGGTCTGAACAGCAGGTTTTATTTTTCCGAGCACTAACTGGCTCTGTGCTTATTTTAGCACTACAACTGTATTTTTCAGGGATGGGAATTTATTAGCAACTGTAGCAACCAAGTCCCACTACTTAGATTTTATACACCACTAGGTGGCAGAAGTACACCGGGGAAAAAAAACTGTTCCCTCCCACTGTCAATATTTGTCTTGGTCTGGTTTAGCAATGGCAGATTTAGAAATTAAAATAAAGCAAGTGTAGAAACCTCTAATGCATATTATTATCCCTACTATTGAAACAGAGGTATGGTATTAGATTTATTTTGCAATTGATATATTCATGTTGTGGTGCTACAAGTGTATTTGAAAGGCAAACCAGGTTTTTATTTGCTGTAAGTATTGTTGACTCTAGGATCATACCTGCACATGCTGGATTTCCTAGACATGGTGGTGCTCGGGGATGATGGCGGGGTTTGATACGACCAGCCGTAATCTGAGCTCTTCAAATCTAAGATCACCTGCGAGGAAGGACAAAATTTACCCTCGACTAGGAAATGCAGCAATAAAGCTGGAATGTAATATCATTAAAACAACAAAGTAACATAATTATTGGCTGAGGTTAAAGGAAGTTTTATGTTATTATTCACAGCCTGCTTCCTCCTCAGTTTTTATTATTCACCTGCTCACTAGCAGGGGGAAGCTTGTGTGGGTCAGAGGTCAACGCTTTAAGGTCGTCACTGATTGCCTGGAGGTGGGTGACCTCTCCCAACAAAGAAATTTCCTCATCCTAAAAGAATAAAGACAACAAATTATATGGGTGTAAACACTTTCGTTACCTTTCCTTATTGCTTTATGAGCAATAAGGAAGCATTTATTCATCCTTGGCTACTTTACTCACCACTACAGGCCGCAACATGGTCACAAAGCAGCAGATTCTCTGTCTGTGTTCTATAAGGGCCTTCCTGAGCGCCCGCTTCTCCGTTTCTTCCAGCAGAATGTATTTATCACTGACGTCCTGCATGGCACTGTCCAACTGGGGCTGGATATCACCACGACCTTCAAAAAAAAGAACACAGAAGCACACGTAAAATAATTTACACAAGACTACGTCAAATTTGTATCACTCTCCCACCACATATGCTGAAGGAATAAAGTAGGTCTACTTTAACATGCATGAAAAAGCACACAAACATGATCACTGATTGCAGCGATGGGGGAACATTAAGAGTCACTGCTTGTGGATCTGCTTGTTTATTTATTTTGCCGGTTCAGATTCTCCCTCGGCCGAGTAAAACCTCTCCATAGTCCTATTTTTCAGTCATCTTCTTCACATGAAGGGCCACTCTAGTCAATACTGTGTTTGCTGACTCTTTGTCAAAGGTGGTGAGAGGGCTATCGCATAATACTTGTCCTGGAAAATGTCACTTTATCGTGTCAAGATAGCCAAAAATAAGTTTTGACTATTGCTCCAATGTCAGTGGTATAACAGTGTGTGTTTGTGTGTCTGTGTGCGTGTGTGTGTGTCTATGTGTCTGTGTGCGTGCGTGTGTGTGTGTGTGTGTGTGTGTGTGTGTGTGTGTGTGTGTGTGTGTGTGTGTGTGTGCTTCTGTCCTATCAGTAATGACAAATGTACAGGGTATATCTGAGGGTATACCCTGAAGCCAAATCAAGTCCTCTTGAGTTCTTATGGAGGCAGAACGTCTGGCAACAACCCAAGACCACTCAAACTACACTTCAACACAAACATACACAAGACAAGCAAGGTTAAATCCTCTCTGTAGATCCTCTCTGTCTGTCGCAGTAGCCGATCATCATTTATACTGTATACCACTGATTCTACGGGACTCTACTCTTTATTATCCATCAGTCCTGAAGGCTGCTGGAATGACAAAAACACAGAAGCTCTCCTGTGGCAGAGTATATTACACAGTGGCTACAATAGTGAACAAGATTGACTTAAGACTGGTAAATCCAAACTGCTGTATGTATTTTCAGTCTCATAAAGATTCAAAGTCAGAATAAGAGTAGACATATACAGTTACATTGTATGGGCTTTGGTGCGGCCAGACAGGCTAGACAAGCTTCAGTCATTAGTCTGGTTTCCACTGCAGGGTCAAACACTGTTTATCCATTCCTCTCTAGGGGAAATTAGCCTTTATCCATTCGGTTTTCAAAAGAAATTATTCGTAAACTGGGAATTACTTTCTACGTGAAATTTTTATTTACATGCATAGTTAGGTCATCACTAAAAGAAACAAAAAAAATTCTTAAAGTAAGTAAGTAGTAAGGTAAATTGAAGCACATTGACTTAGTAAAAGTCCACTTTTCAGCTGAGAATGACTGTAAATACTCAGATATTCATCACGTCACAGCTGTCTTCTCTCAGTCTGCTTTAAGTTGAATAAAAACGCTTAAAACTGTAACTGATCTCCTTGTAGCAAAGTCACTTTCAAAATATCAAGTCTGGGGATGTTGTGGTGTCTGCCTGGCATACATTAAACCAGAGCACATTCTGGATTCTGGTTTCCTCCCACTACTTCATAGTCTTGGCAGAATGTAATCTCGGAAAGATGCTAATGTAAGTTGAAGTCATTCATCTGAGAGATATTTAAAGCCAAATATTAAAATTTGCTGCTTTGTTAATTCTTACTGGTAGTAAACACACTTAAAGTCAGTATTATATTACCAGCTAAACTATGAGTGTGGGTGTTTCTGTCAGATGTGATCACTTGATTAACGAGATTAAATCTATTTTGTGGAAGGCAGATTTCCGAATAAAATGCAGGGATAAAGAAGTCTGCATATTCGGGCATGAAAAGTGAACTTGTGGTGAGCTGAGAGATTGTTAGTGCTGCATTTAAGTGTCTGTTATGTTACAACCTTGTTTCTACGATGGGCCGTTCCTCGGTTTGTCCACATTCCCAGTGTCTGCGCCATGACTTGAGCATTTGTGCTTGAGCAATTATGTGAATGACAGGGCCGTGATTACCACTTCCTTTATCTCATGAACCAAAGACAAACACTGAGGTTCACTGGAGGTCATGGAGTGCTGACTATACTGTAAACACATCCTCCCTCAAACATACTTCACAAGCTTTTTTTTGCTTCTTCAGCCAATTATATCTTATGACAGAATATAACAGCATTGATCTGATAAATAAGCGGTGAAGCTTTATACTTCAGATACCTTGTGAATTTAAATACGGTAGTCCACTCTTCATTTCCAGTCCTAACTCATCCATTATGTTATTACTTTCTTTCCCTAAAAATTGTGCTCAGTTTTTGAAATCATAGCACTCATCCTCTGTTGTTTTTCCTAGCTCAGCTGGGCCATATTGTTGTTACACGTGTGCAGCTTTCACATTACCAATGAGTGCGTTAGGTTGAGGTCGCAGACTGTTTCTTAGTCAGACTGGGGTCTCAGGTCAGATTAGCACTCTCACAGGACACGCATCAAACATCAACAAACAGGCAGACAGATGGCCCTTTTTTTTCCCTGGAGTTATCGTGATAATTGTTTTCCTGTGGGTTGTGTGAAGACGGCAGTTGAGTAAAAATTCAATTTGTGAAAGTTTGGTGAAAGTGTTGCTATTTAAAAAAAAAAAAAAAAGTTATAATTGATTCATGAATGGACGGATGTTTGTCAAGCAAAATTAAATTAGAGTGGCATGATTCTCCTTAAAATCAGACTAAGTGGAAAATAGGAAAAAGGGTGAGTGAGAGAAATAGTAGAGAGAGAGTAGAACAGAAATTTGTCAGTGCTGATAAATGACCACAGTGTGTCAACTTTTTAACTAGCTTATTACCACAAGCTTTACATCTTAAGGTAAGAATAGCTACTGGTAATTATAAACAATATATGTCATACATATGGAGGTAGACTTAACATGCAAATATTTAACAGTTGTTTACCTATATGTCACCAAATACATAATTGCTTCTCCACAGTGCAAGCAGGGTTTTTGGTAAAACATTATTGCAGATGCAACAATGTGGAGAGAGGTTCTACTCTAAACACTGACTTACCCAAGTTTTCGGCTGCAGTGCAGCATAAAAAGAGGGGACCATGTTTGGGCAGCAAGAGAGGAAAAAAAATCCAAGTTAACTGAAAGAGTGCCAGCACTAAACTCTAAACGAGTGTTTACATGAGGAGAACAGTGGGACCGAACTGATGCACCGCAGCACTTTTACAGATACATTGACAGAAAATATGCATTTCTGTGTATGTAAATCATGAATGCTATGGACTCATGTCCACTAGAGCAAGCATGAATCATCAGGAACTGCAGTGTCAAGTTAAATTTAGTACTTAGTAGGAAGAACTACTGACCTTTTTTCAAAAACACCTGTCAACTGTGCACTAATTCAAAATGTGAAAATATCAACAAACCAAAACAGCACCTTCACCTCATGCCTTTTTTGTGCCTGCTATTTTTTTTCCCGAGGTAGGTGAATGTGTATGTAGAAGCCGAGCCAAGAGAGCTGCAGATGGAAAAATCTGCTGCCCTCTAAGAGAGAGTGCACCAAGTAAGGTAATGTTTAGCCTAACCAGATCCACACAAGTCTAATCAGAAAGGACAAACACATCCCTGCTGTCTCGCAGAAAATGTCATAAACACGTGGATATATTTTTTCAAATTTATAAATGAATTTTCAAATTGTTTAAGTGATTAGATGGTTACTTGCCTGGAACAATCATTCCTGGAGTTTGACATTAATGCAAAAATGCATAAATTAATTTTTTTTACCTGATTATTATTTTTTATTAATTTACCGTAATTAATTGATTTGATTACCTGGATAGATAGATGGATGGATGGATGGATTTGATTAACTTAATCAATACATTTTTTAATTTAGAATCACTCAATTAATTGAAACTGAAAAATTCTAGGGCAATGACCTGAAGCAGATTTCTTATCTTTGGCTTCTTTCAGCAGACAGTACTTCTGGTCATTAAAGGCGTCTATAAATTTACAGGTGCACAATTAATATGAGTTAGTACATAAGGAAACACTCTTTTTGTTGCTAAACACCAGTCAATCTAGTTTCTTTTGAATTTATGCAGGTTTTGGATATTATTAGTACCTTTTTTGGCTTTCTTCTGAAGTTTCAGTGTGTCTGAGGATTTCTTCTTTATTTCTTGTCGAGCCTTTTTGAACTCTGGAAAAGCATTACAGTAAATGTGTAAATACTGTGTCTTAGTGTCATGCTACATACTAGAGCTAATCAGAAGGGAGGATATTAAAAAGTTAGATTACAGATTAAATGTAGATTACAATAAATGCAAGAATTATTTCTCTTACCTTTAGCATAATCTTTATCCAAAGTATTGACGCCTCTTTTCCACTCCTCTATCTGTTCTTGTAGAGGATTGATCAGTCCTTCCATGAAGGTTCTATAGAAAAAGTTCACTCTTTAGCTGTTTACAATTAACATTTTAAATACAAAATAAATACTTTAATAAAAATCAAAAGGCTATAATACAAGTCAAACATAGTAAAAAAAATTCTAGGACTTAAAAACGTACAACAAATTGTGGTCTAACAATGTATTTTATACATTACAATATTTACTTTATTTATTGTAGATATTGTAAATATCTACAATATTTCTGGCTTTCTGTCTCCTAATCATAAAGCAGCAGACAGCTTCAGACAAAACATTCCTCCTTGGACTTGTAGTCTACACACTGTTGTTGTCAGTCAATCATTAATGGACAGAAAGAAAAGGACTACTCAAACAGTGTCTGTGTGTTGGTGTAAGGAGTAAGAAGCTTGTGCAGTCATGTCTGTCAGTCATTACTCAACTGTGACCGTTTTGCACGCGTGAATGTGTTTAAGAAGTTGTCAGTGTGAGGTGTGGGCAGCTGCAGGCTTAGTACATGAAACTAAAATTAGACTGACCCCTCTAGTAGACATGTATTGCATGACTCTTGTAGGCACTGTGTGTATGAGTGTGTGTTTGCCCGCCTGTGTGTATGCGTGGTGACAACATCCCCCTGGACATAGCCCCTGCTATGGAGATCTGCATGGAATCTCTACTGAAATGCCACCAGAGAGCAGGGGCCGGGGGTGTAATGGGTAATACACTGAAACAGTACAGATACTTGTGTAACCAGACAAATCGGCTCTTTTGCAGCATTCCATGACTATGGGGCATTCTTACCCAGTTACATAAAATGTCAGGACATGGAGAATACGATGAAAAAAAACTGAGTAAACAGCATCAACGTATGTTAAGTACAACTTCAGAAACATTGAATCAGTGGAGTTTATAATGTGTGAAACAGTGAAATCTGTACACTGAACCTCTCCTTCATCCCAATGAGGCTTCAGAAAATGTGCAACAAATAAATGCTAATGTGACTGTAGGTAAATTAAAGAGTGCTGCTTACATGGAGAACTGTTTCAGTTTAGCTTCTATGCTGCGATGTCTCATACACATCCTGGTCAGGGCTGATCCGATGTCTCTGGTACCACCTGAAAGACATCAAAATATGGTTTAAACCTCTAATAGGTAAAAAAGTAAGATTCTTAATTATACAATCAAAAGTGAATCAGACACTCCAGAACTGTAACAACAGTAGGTTAAACAAGAGTTGAGTGCAAATTTACCCGGAAATAATAATGTCTAAGTAATGAACAAACTCCAGTAATATCATAATATTAATGTTTATATGAATTAGCTCTTACTCTGTAATGTAATAGCTACAACAGTACCAGCATCCATGTTTACTGTATGTCTACAAATTATAACTCAAGACATATTAGATAAACATTTTAAGTATTGTGCATCTTTTAAATGAAACATCATAATACAACTAAGGCTGAATAATTTGGTAATCAGCAGGAAACATGCTGTGAATTGTTGTTGCATGTAAATTAGCTTGAGGCTAATGTCAGTTCCCTCCACACAAGCTATCAGTCCACACAAAGCCTCAGGCAGAACGCCAAGCCGGGGACTTGACACACTGTATTGCCATGACTGACTGGTTTCCTGCCGGACTGAGTTTCTAATAGTGCAAAATTTAAAAAAAGATTACATTTTGACCATGTCTGTCTTAGGGTTAATATGAGAAAGAGAATAAAACCAATTGATGCTGATGAAAAATGATTTAAATATAAAAGTATCTAATTTAACCTTGTCCAAAAGAGCCAAACGTGACCTTAATTTGGCCCTCTATCCTTTCATTCACCCATATCTTTTTCACCCATGTGTACTCATGATTATTGATTACTGAGGGTGTGGCCTCTATATCCCACTCATGACCTTTCTGTTCAGCATAATGCACGTTTACCTACATGTTGAGTTTTTTTTAGTTAGCTTATCATTCATCCATCAATGTATGTCTGTTTGTTATATTAGAGGGTGTGGCTGAAAGATGCTGCAATGTCATATGGAGGACACACAGCTGGAAAACATATTTTCATAAGCGCTATATCATACCCATCTGACTAGCATCAGCAATGTAAGAGTTTGCTTTCTGCTCATATATTTGCCACTATGGACTGCAAGCATCTCAAAACTCTCTTCTGAATCTCTCAGCACTTTATTTTAGCAGGCTTTAGCTGCATGTATTTCATCCATATCTTTATATATGCCTGTTGAGAATAAAGGCAACAAAAGTTTTTGCATCTATACCTCTTGTTTTAGCAGGAGAAGATGTTTTAAGAATTATATATTTTTTTGAGGATAAAATGTCTGGTATCACACACTGTCTAATTTGTCTACCACCAAGCTGCCACTTAAAAATAGTTAGTACGGTAGTCACAGTTCAATGACTAACACTTCAGGGATGCAGAGACAAGCCTTAGTTGCTTCCCTGCCAAACCAAACCAGTACTTTTCCTGTGTGTACCAGCATAGTTCCTCGTCAGTAGAAAAAGGTGGAGCATTCCTGCTGCACCAACACCTAAGTAGTCCAAAACACATACAATGAATGACCATAAAATCTTATTCTAGGGGTGTCTGTGATGGAACGTTTTCTTTAAAAACCCGCACTTCCACTTCTTTTTCTTTTGGTTTGGACATTTTATTTGTCTTACAGAAATTGGGCATCTCACAGTTGGTCGTCCACAGTCTAAACCTGCAAATGTCAGAGTGAGACAGATCTCTGAAACCTCAGACTTTTAATCCATAGCACTTTCAGCATATTAGAAACATAATACAAAAAGCTCCTCAGGCTCTCACTGTACCAAACCATCAAACCACATCAGCATGTAAGAGCCTGTCTCATTTCAATAATGAATAAAGGCAATATTTTGCACCAACTTGTCACAAAACTTCGGTTTTCTACAAAAAAAAAAATTGTATGAAAGGAGGGTTGAAACCTAAATTTTACCTTAAACTTGAGCTTTAAGAAGATGTGCTTTCTGATGTTTACCAAGGAGTCAAATTTAAGTTACTACAGGACAGATCAAAGGGATCAAAACCATGGTAAAGAGGAGTGACTAAACAGAGTACATGCTATAGAATTACAGTCCTACAAGAATCAGCTTGTTATTAAAAGATGTTGGAATGGTACAAGACAAGAAAAGATACACGAGTTAAGTTAGGGATGTAACAGAAAAGGAATGAAGGGAGTGGCTAGGAAGGAATGAAAGGAAAAGAGTGATTTAGCCTGGGTAATTTTAAAATGAAGATCAGACGGGCTTGCTGGCTAAAACCGACTCTATATGGGCACCAGATGGCTGCTGCACGGGCCAGTGGTTACACTGATAAGAGAGTGGAACCATACAACTAAATACACACATGCACACAACCAATTGGACGAGAGCAAGATGATCTGTTTGGTAGATTTGTACAAAATATGAAGTGTCATGCTCTTGATTGCTGCACACATTAACAAACTTTTTTTTTTTTTTTTTTACAATGTTTCGCTGAAGAAAATCATTATTTTATTT
>BJFM01000774.1:3089-35718 GCA_016586285.1 Arothron firmamentum | reverse complement strand
CTGGGAAACAGTTCGGTTCTAAGTTTCCTGAATCTTTATATTCTCGTATGTCTTCCTCAAACCATTTACGGGTGTTAATAATATACAGTTGAGCCATTAGAGTTAAAAGTGCGATACAGTCATAGTGCTTCAAGGCAGCAGCCAATCTGTGTACGTGATGTTTGCGTTGTAACAGAGCGAACAAACAGGTGTGTCTGCACATACAAGTTTCCCATTGGTGAGAAGGTTCAAGGTTCGCAGATATAAAGGAGACAAGACTGAAATAAAAAGCATTTACTATTGCTATGAGACTTTTTAAAGTTGATGCAAATCGACTTTATAGTCTAGAAGTAAAGGGTATGTATGACCAGAACAGAGAGAGTTTTAATTACAATTACATTTAAATGTATTTACTTAAGAACTGTTACAAGGAAGAGCTTTGCAGAAACCCAGAACCTGACCGCCAAGCAAGCCGTTTTATCCAACACTGACAAACATGTACTATATCTAAGAATTATTTTCGCTGTAAACCAAGCTGCAATAATGCAGCATCTGAAGCAGATCACTAATTGTAGAGGTAGTTGCATCAGAACAATGAGTTTTTCTGTCTTTAAAAGTCCAATGCAGTCACTATTATGAGTCAACAGACACTAGCATAGTATTAAAAGCACAGCCTTGACCTTGTTGGTGTATGCCAAAGAGAATAAGGTCATGAAAACCAGCAGAGTTTAAACAGAACACAATGATGTGTAGGAAAAAAACCCATACTGGTATATGAAGAGAATGAAAAGTATAGAGATGATCTTAAACCAATAAGCGCCGGAGATGCCAAAACACACTTGGATGTGCTCTGACTGGCTGAAACACAGTGAGGTATTCCATTGTGAATTTAAACATGTCAGTGGAGTACAGTAGAAACAGGAGTTTTGGGCTAATCCCCTGACGTAGTCAAGGGATCCCTTGACTACGTGTGTGGCTCTAAAACGGCATATCTGCATGACCAAACCGCTTCTTGTGGGTCAGTCTGTAACCATTGGTGCATTTTGTTTTCTATGTCATTACCAACAGACTATGAATACAGACAACAGAGGAAAATACAGGCTTTTGTCTGAAGACTTAAATCAGCCTTTCTCTCTTCAATTCAAGCCTTCTCCTTTGTGTTCCACGTATTTTAGTCCACTCAACTGTAAACTAGTAAGCTGGAACTTTACCTTTGCATTTCTTTTCAATGAACAGAAGGAGAAACTCTCTTTTTGAGTTTGTTTTGGTAATGAGCATTAATTCTTATCCCAATCCCATTTTCTATTGGAAGCCAAATAATACTCCTTTGGGAAATCTTGTTTGTGACAACCTACTTTTTTCCCCAAATACAATGAATTATTCACAGATCCCCTGGAAATGACTTTTATTTCTTTGGATTATAATAGTTCATTTATTTAAGCTGTGAGAGAAGAGAGAAGAGAAAGCACAGTGATTATAGCATTCACACATATGAGACTGTGTGCGTAAGTCTGTGGTTTCATTGGCTGTAAATCACATAACTAACAGAAAGTGTTCCCACAACAGTTTATAGCTTGAAGGATCCTTCTGGTTAGCGCTGACTGTGACTTTAGTCTACACAGGAACAGCTCATGTATTCTGATCTATTCTCATCTATTCTTACTGTAAATATGGAGCAACAGCGCAGGCCAACACCAAAATAGTCTGACAGACTGGAGGACTAGAGGTATTCAGTTCTCTACACTCCATTCAAGCCAATTGGGGCACCACTTCAGACATTTGCAAACGTATTTCATCCGTGGCAGTGTGAGGAGATCCTCTGGAGTGTTCCCAGTTTATCTTTAGTTAACACTTCCTATGCTGCTTCAGTTAAAGGGCTAACAGGTGACTAATAGGTGCCTTTTGAGTGAACCATCTTGTAATCTGCATTAGTCTTTCTGTAAACAACAGAACAGTCATTCATAGGCAAAGAAAAGCTTTGAACTCTGGTGAATGAGACATCTCATCTCTTAATCTGATATACAGCAAATGTATACAGATGCCCTCAAACATTAAAGCCCCAGCAACAGTAGACAAAGTTGGTTTCTTCACGGCTGTAAGATGACTCCGCTGGGCACAACAGACCCAGTTTTGGTTTGATAAAAACTGGGTCTGGATATAATATATAATTTTTATTAAACCAGTCAATATAATACTTTTTCACCAGACAGTGTACCAAACCACAAAATCATACTGCTAGTATCTTTAAAACAAGTTCACTTTGGAGGTAATGAGAAAAGCATATTTTTAGGCTCATTCTCCCATTCTACAGTGGTTTTTACAGTCTTATAAAATAGCGCAATACATTCAGACATACATGAACACGTCTTCCCTTTCCGTCTACACACACTGGTCATTACAACATTCAAATGTGGATTTAATTAATCAAAATTATACTTCAAATATCACTCAAAATAGATTTGTAATGTACGAAAACATCCTCAAACCTCTCAAAATATGTATTAATCAGAGCAGATGTGTTTTAAATCCAAGCTCATCAGCCGATAATGTGGCATTTTAATAACAGACATACTGTCACTCTGAATTTAAACCAATTTTTATGTCATTGAGGGGACTGTTTTCTCCACCTTCGAGACACCCACGTGCCCAGACACACCTCATTATGAAACCGACATGCTTACAGGCACACACGACTGTGCAAAACCTACAGTGATTACACAAGGTAAATGGTGCGAATATGAAGACTGTATGAGTTGGAAAGAATGAGTGAGATCTGATAACGATAATGTCCATAAAATTGACAGTCACTGCATTAGGGTAAAGATTAGAGGTCTAACAAAGGTGTAATACATGGAGCAAACAGCATCAGAACTTATCGTGTCAAACATGTCAGTTGACGGTCACATGACAGTTTTCCTTTGAATAATAATTAATGAGCCAGTCCTAGCCTAATGAGCCAATTCTTTTCTAAAGTCATTTTTTTAAATGTGATGGAAAGTTCTTACCTCTTGAGTTGGTAGCCAGGTCAGCTACTTTCTGAAAGGCATCCAGGAAGGTAGCTACAGTAACGGCAGTCGCCCTGGATAAAGAGATTAACAAAGAAGCACCATAAAACTAATGTTTGAGTGATTGCTGAAGAAAAGGTGTAAAAGGATGGGAGAAGAATTAAAGCATGCTGTGTTTGGTTAAAGGCAGAAAGAAAACATGCTTTTGCACAAGTTCAGGCAGGTGTGTTGAAAACTACATGCATGCTTTGCATGTAGGCTGTACACACTATGCTGTGTGAGTGGTTCAGACTTAAATATGCCTTGCTGTGTGAGGAATGCCTTTGTGATTACTTAAAAACTGTTGGAATCTTTCCAACTCAGCGGTGCAGCTCTTGAGCTTGAGTTTGTCACACTTAGAGGTCAATGAATGGATCACGGTGGGATCTACTCTCTGGAAAAGGAGCTTGTGCTTTTTTTCTACAGCTCAAACCTGCTCCTCTGTCATTATAAGGCTTTACCAAGCATTTAGAAACCAATGTATAATATTTCTGCTGGATATAGCATTACAAAATGTCTATATGTTTGTGTAGCCCTTTTACTGACAACACATTTGTTTATTTAAATAAATTCCTTCATTTTCGTACAAAACGGCCTACGAAGGTGGCAAATGCTGACTCACCTGATGATTAACATCCCGGGTATGGGAATGAAACGCTCTCTCTGCGTGTGTAAAGCAACACGCTTCTGAGTAGGCATGCATGCTAAGAAACAAATGTCTTCATAAACACTAATGAGAGATCACATTAGAACCAGAAGCCTATGAATTTCCAGGGTTCAGATAAGTATCATTCCAGACTATTACCTTCAGGTGGAACTGATGGAGCTGCCTACTCAAAAACTGACTCATGTAAGGTAAAGATTGAATTTAAGGGTTACTGTGCTGTTAAAAAAAAAAAAAGGTCTCCTGACTGATAATGTTAACTTAATCAGGTTACAGCTCTCCTGGGCCTTACAGAACTTTGACTGCAAGGCTATATCACCGTGACAACAACATTAATAAATGTGCTGCTCCAGTGGAGTGACAGTGCCAGTGACTGGTTAGTGAGTGTTGTGTTGTGGCTGATCAGAAACTTCAAGGGAGTGTCCTTCACATGGAAAAAGAAACATACGGAGAAGCGCATAGAGATTCCTTTCTATTTAAAGCCTGGTAAGGAACGAGAGCAACCTCTGACTGATATCTGCCTCAACTCATCCACAAACACTGCACTACAGATTGTATTTTGCATGCAATGGCAGCCAAGTCTTGATCATTAGTGTGGCCATGTATATTAATATGAGACATGTTTGTATGATCTTATTATCACTGGTGAACTGGTGCACTATTGAAAGTGGGGGGGGAATAGAGAACTGACTTGCCCAATGATTTCAATTTAGCTTCTGTATAAGCCGTCAACGCCGTGAAGTATTTCATGATCTCACAGCTACCAAATCTGCAAACATCTCTGTCAACAAAAGACAACTTTGGCACACAGTATCTATTCCAGAAAGGCCTTGACCAGGCTGATCTAAATTCTCCAAAGGCTCTGGGGTAGAACAGCATTGTTCTTTTTCTGACAGAGACAAATTCGCCACTGCCGTCCCTATTTATATTGTTACACCAACAGTGATATTAATGTAATAAATCCCAATTCTTTAAATACTGTATTTTTGCTTACAAAAATATCTTGAGTGCTTTTCCTTAAACCCATTTGTGTTTTATTAGCAGAATATGAAGGTTTAAAGCGATTTGTTACTTAAAAAATGAACAAGTAAGAGGGAGGTCCTATTGTGAGCCTCACACAGCTGCAGCAACCAGGACCCAATAACCAGACAGACAAGTTAAAAAAAGAACTGTGATTAGAACACAGCTTGCCTATTCCACTTCATTCAAAGCTCATTCCACCAGCATACATACGTGTGTGCATGGGTGTGTGCATATGTATGTTGGCTGCTCAAAACCAGAATGACAAGGGGGTTGAAAAAAATACCATAGTTGGACCAAAAAGAAAAAAAAAATGACAGAACAGCCCAAACACTGTAATTGGTTGATTTCCTAGTCGCTTTGTGAGAGAGGAACAGAGTCTAAATTACAGAGTCGTCCTTCTTTAGGATGTCATTACACACGGAGAGATATGCAGCTACCAGTCACTCATTCAGACCAGAGAGGGGTGTGTTTGTATTTTACTGTGTGTGTGTGTGTGTGTGTGTGTGTGTGTGTGTGTGTGTGTGTGTGTGTGTGTGTGTGTGTGTGTGTGTGTGTGTGTGTGTGTGTGTGTGTGTGTGTGTCCTCCATGTCAGCCAGCCCTCAAAAAGATTGGGTCTCTGGGTGGGATATAGTGTGGTCATAATGGGCGACTCTGGTCAAATTTGTTGTATTGCCTGATGGTCACGCTTTAAAGTGGCCAGAAAAAGTCTTATTTGTAGGTCGTCATGAGAGAACCCAGATCACATCTCTCACTGGCACGCCAGAAAAGAGGGCACCATTACAGCGTGCCATATGCCACAACCACTGCAGCCCGAAGCAGGGTGTAGGCTTAACTTAATCAGGCAAAAGGCTGCGTAGAGAGCCAGCCACAATGTCGGTGCTGCCCACACATATTAATTTTCCTATTTTGGGGTCACTCACTATCTCCTGCTTTCAATTTCTGTTATCTACACCTTACCTGGGTGTGTAAACCAATTGGAAACATCTGTCAAAATATATTTAGCAACCCATCCTAAGTTTTAGATATGCCAGCAGACAGAGATGTATGAGCATGTTAAGGGTAAAGATTTCACATCTACACTAAAAACATGGTCAAGAAATAAAGAAAGAAATTCCTCAAATCCTCTCTAACACACACACACACACACACACACACACACACACACACACACACACACACACACACACACACACACACACACACACACTTTTCCAAACAACCAGTCATTAGCAACAAGGCCACAAATACTCCCCTGAGTGTTAGCATGTGAGGGTCACATATTTAACCCCTGATTGATGGATAAACCTCAATAACAAATCACATTTAATGAGCCATAATACTGAGAAAATGGAATAGAACAGCCCCCGAACCTTTATACAACTGTCAGAATGACTCTATCGGAGGACATGTGGGTGCTTAAATAGCTAAGAAACTGCCAAGTATCGTTAATCAAAAAATAATTTAGACCACAGGACATCCATATTTACAGTACTCACTGCACAATGAGCTTTTAATTCAGCTGTCATAAGTTGTTTATCTTGGGACACGTGGCCACTTAAAACCAACTAACTAAATTGGCTGGGATTGGAGTCCATTGTTCGCCAAAGATTTGTTATCATTTTGGAAGGAGATGTGTAAATTTACAGCATTGGAAATTAAATTAGGCTTAAAGGCACAACGGGAAGACGAGGGTACAAAATGAACTCTAGATGGTATTGTTGAAAGATTAGGCCTTTGTGTAGAATGCCACAGTTTATTAGTCTTTGCACAAATACTGCATACATGGCAATTTAAGATGTGTTCTGAAAGGTATTTGCTGTGGCATCGGGCACAAAAGACATGATAAAGAAGGAAATGACATTTTGATGTACATGGGTTACATAACACTTAGACCTGATTTTTATGCTATTATTTTATGGATTATTGGTGCAATCCCACTGGTTACCACAATAATGTAACCAGGTTACACTGTGTAATGTATTTTTTTTGTCTTGATTTTGTAATAGTTGTCTTCATTTTTCAAATGTTATCTATTTTAATTTAACCTATAGGTATGCATTTTATGTGAGTTATGAATAAACCATATATTTTTCAAAGAGAACACACTCACCTGAGTTGTGACTGCAGTTTACCGGCCTTGGTGATAAAGTCCTCCAAGACAGGATAGCTGCTCTGTGAGGGCAAATTAGACACAAATATTAAAAACAGAACCACTGGAACATATTCCACCTTTACCTTGGTTACATAACGCTTTAACAAACATGGTTTTATCATCAGGTCTCGCCTCAGCTGCAGGGATAAACAAAGTTAATCAAGGTTAGCCCGAGCCTTTCCCATGTGGTTGAGTCATTTCTGACATTTCACAAGAAAAAAAAAGATCATGTTGTACCTTGTTGTCAAGGTTAAGCCTGGGAGAACTGGCTGATGCTAGCTAAAGAAATAACACTTAGTTCAAAAAGACAGGCAGCACTGCATAAAAAGCTTCTTTTAATTATGTCTTTTTGATATTTAGAGTATTAGTTGGAGAACAGATTAACTACCAAAATTTAAAATGGACCACCAATCAGTTTGAGAAAGGCCCCCACACAACAAGAGCACTCACACTATGATAACGAGCTTGGTTCCCAATGGTCCTCTTACCTAAATCAGGTCCTGAACTGAAATGGCTAGAGACCCATTTATGGAAACTTCCACAGAGAACAACGAGCATAATGCATCAAAAAAATGACACTGACAACGGTCAAGATGCTGAATGTGTTTGCTATATAATGACCTCATGCGTCACACTGATGTGCAACTACTGTTAGAAGCCTGAGGAATGTCAAGTTATGCTGCGAAACATTGCACCCAACAACCAAGTCAATCTTTTCCCACAATCTCTTTTCTCTGTATCCCTTTCCCTTGACACAGTGTATTTAAATCATTGTCCATGGTTTTGCATGTGTCCTCTGTTTACTTTGTTCTGGGACCAGGCCTCGAGTTTCACGTCTACCTGCCTGACACTGCACACTCCAGCATTGATGGCATCTCCACTGCGATTCGTACTTAACGTACCAACAGCACTGCATTTTAATGATCCGTGCAGAGGAAAACAACACTAGAGAAGGAAGATGGGACGATGTACACCGTAAAGTGCTGAATGGCCCTGCAGTGGTCATAACAAACTTTCTGACTCCAGACGACCCCGATGGCTGGCCATTTGACCCACACATGTCAAAGCATTCTAACTCTGAGGGTAAATTTCTACCCTGACAGCTACATTCCAGACATTCCTCCTGGCAAATACAACAGCTGGGGAATCTACTAATTGTCTCGTTGGCTAATCTGCAGAAAATATCTAAATAACATGGCCTGGTTTTCAGAATGAGAAGTGCCATATTTAGCCTTTATCTAATATTGGATGCTCCATTTTTAAGTGGAACAAATGCAGGTGGGACCAGTCAAATGTACTAGTTACCCACTAAAACCCATTTACTAGTACCAAAACTATCAATTAAGTATAGTTCTCCTATATGTATAAAAAAAATTGTTTTGGTATACACCTGTAAATACGCATAAATGCTAACATGGGTTCCAAGAGTTCAGAATACTGAAGCAATAAAATAACCCCCACAGAAGAAAGGAAAAACACCAGTACAGCTATACTATAAACAAGTGTGTGGCGAATTAACCTTCCTGGGAGGTTGTTGACCTTGCCAAATGCAATATCTTATCTCGTAAAAGCTCGTTTTTGCATACCTTCATGTCTCCAATAACAGTTTGGAAGAGTCCTCCGAGCGCGCTGCATTCTTTCTCGATAGCAGCCTCCATTTTCAGGACCAACTCCAGTGGTCAGTCCCGACACGGTGAGCCGCCACCTCGGCCAGGCAAAACAAACAACAACCAAAAAAAAACTACAACAGTATATGAGCAAAACACCAAAGCGTGGGCAATATTCGAGTAATTTTCCTGTTCAGACGACGAGTAAGAACTTTTTTATCCCCTTAATTAGCGTAGAAAAAAACAGCTGGATTCTACGTATAACGCTACTTCGAATGAGAAGAAGCCGCTAGGACGGACGACAAATTTAAATCCCCCTCTCCCCTCCTCGTCACCTTGCTGATAACCATGGCGAGAGATCGAAGGTAATCACTACAGGTATGCAAATAAATAGTCAATATTTCAATGCCCGCCTGGCGATAGCTTTATTCCGTATCTCGATAGGTAAATACCGACACCCGTTCCTCCGGCGTTGCCTTTCAGAGTACTGCGACGGAGAAAAGACGAGCCGAGTAATGGAAGTCAAGCTAATAGGAAGAGGAAAATCAGAATGTTTCCGGTAAACGACAGCATCAAAATAAAATAAATCACAAAATAAAATTATGTTATTGTAACAAATATTAGGTAGCAATTCAGATTGATCACAATGAAGTATTTTTGAGGAGACAGAAAGCCCATAATTAGTTGGTTATTATACATAAAATGTATTTTATTGCGAAGAGTAACTATCAACACTTCCGGTAATAATCCGGTCCTACAATGGATGAAGACGGAGGTATTAAGGTAAGATGATATACTTATTTTACCAAACTTGTTTCATGTTCAGTTATTCAGTAACTTCATGAGAAATTTGAATTTACAGAAAAGCAAGACAAACAAACAAAAAATTATGTCAAGTGTTAACTTGAAAATATATGAAGTCGGAAAAAAGAAAAGTAAGTAAAACTTACCTTTGAGTTTTACCTGACTTTACACTGCTCTGGTGCAGCTTTGGTGAAACAATTTTAAAGATGCCAACTTTTTATTGTTTCCATAAGTAACGAGATGGTGAAGTAAAAACGGAAAAATTACATTTAAGTGAATAACGGGCGGCACCTAGTGGTTGAAATAAAAAATGACACCTGCAGAACATTTATGGGTCATGGCGCAATATGCATGCATTCATTCCATTCATATTTCTATAGTTCACTTTAAAATATAAATTTGTATTGTATATAATCCTCATCCATTCTAACCAGTTCTGCCTAACAATTCTGACACATTTAGGTTTTAATATCGTGTAAGTCGATGCTTATGTATTATTAAAATGCTTTACAACAGAAGTAGAGGCAACCTTTTATCCTTCAAATCATTTATTTATCTGGCTGTAAAATGCATTTTAACATGTTCAACAGAGCAGTTGTTAAATTAAAAAAAATTAAAACAATTTTAAATTAAAATTTCTAAATCTTAATGCAAACAAATACATACATAAACTATTAAATCACACTAAAGATAATTATGGATTGGCGTCATTTTAATAAGCGTCAACACAATCACAATAGTTAAAAACAATAAACATACTCTAACATCACAGTTTCAGATGGCTGGTAAAATCATGATGCATCATGAAACAAGTTTTGTATAACATACACAGACAGATAGAGAACAACAGCACTGCCAATTTGAAATAAGCACTTCAATAAATTTGAAATTGAAGTCCAAGATCATATAAGCTATTCAATAATGACCACACAACACGTTATTGACAGTCTTGATGAATGTAATGCTATATAACTTTTCTTTAGCACCAGGGTTACTGGAGGACAGTGGAAAATGGTTGTAGTTTTCTGGTATTATGCTAAAACTGTATGTGTCAGCAGCACAGTTGGGCATGATTTTATTCCATTAGAAATAGGAAATGTACCCTCTGCTGCGGATGTGACTGAGAACACACAACTGTCAGAAACATCACTTACATAACATAACATTGCATCAGATACCCTGGATCCTGCCACTACTTTCTCCAACTTTAGAGTAGATTTCATTCTCTGGAGAGCTTGCAGAAACTGGCAACCCGCTAACTTTAAATGATCTTCTCTCAATCTGTGACACTCGAATAAACCGGCACTATCCAAAAAAAGGGTCCAGGAAAACGGTCATCTTTTGTTAAGCTCCAGGTGGTGTGGAGCAATAAAATAAATGCATGACAATCCCAACAATGAAGCAAGAATAGAACTTAATTTTTCTTTTCCTCCCTCTTCTTTACATCCTAGATCTTTTCAGGCCCATCGCCAAACTGCAGCCGTAGCACAGGGTGGTCACAAATGCAAAAATCTGTCAGAAAGAAAAGAGAATTTGAGAACAATATTAAAGACTTGTCTACAAAACAATGATTCCTCCTGTCGTGCTCGCCATGACGCTCACCGTGGCCGCTACGTTAATACTGTATTGCCTGTTGTCCAGGAGGGTGAATATTTTGCCCGGAGGGTAGGTCGTGCACAAGGTGCCGTTGGACAGCAGCTGGAAGCTCGCTCCTCCGTTCGCCGCGGTGACAGTGGCCTCCAAGGTGAAGGCAGCAAAGTAGAAAAGCAAAGCCAGGAAATGGTAAAAGACATCCTGAGAAGAGGAAAGGAATTGATTGTTTTCCTTTACGTATGCTTCATTTATAATATGAATAGATGTTCTGCTGTAGCGCATTCACAACAAAAGGGACAAAGGTGTGCTTCTCATGAGTAAATGTGCTGCTTTGGCATTAAACATTTGACATGACTTAACAGAGAAACAGAAGGTCACATAAAGACGTCACATCTGACAGTGAGACGCTAACCAGAGTCTGCGCCTCTCTCTGGGCGCCTGGCCCGATTACAAGGGGGTCTTTGTGGCGTTTTGGTGTGAGCTCATCATGCGTGTCACTCTTTGTTTGGTTGAAAACAAACAAGCTCACACCGCCAGTTATTAGTAGGAGCATCTGGAACCCGCCCGTCTTACTGCTACAGCTCTGCAACAATTTCATCACAGCAGGTTAATATTTATCTTATATTACCGATACTATTTATCAGAGTCGCTGCACCTCGTCATATCTGCACTTGCGGACTCCTATTTAGAAGTTTCACCTTCCAATTACACACGAGGCAAATTCAAATCCAAATGTTCCATTTTGGCACAATCCTCTGACATTATTTGAGTTTTTATTACCTAAAATATATCGAATAATCCTAAAATGTAAAGTGCAACATTCAGAACATTACAATAGCTACAAAGCCTTTCACACCACCAATAAAGGACTTGAGTTAATAGTTACAACAAGTTTATGGCCTGTGCTAAGTCAACTGGTCAAATGCATGGGAGTCGGGAGATGCTGTTAGTTTAGTTTTGATTGCTCTGAAAGACTCGAGTCATCTTTCCCTGGGAAGAGGAAGTGAAACTGCTCATCCTACAAGAGAGCTGGTAAACAAATGTGCTGACACACAGTGGAGTTGGGCAAAACCTTGTTTTGGTTCTGCTGGGAGGCTCACTGACACATGAGTAACCACAATAAGTAGTCGCCTGTCACTGATTTTCATTCACCAAGCAACGGCTGCTGCTGCCGTGGCAACGTTATCAAACACAGCCAACCGAAAAGGTGCCTTGCGCAAATCCATGCACTCCCAATGGTGCTGGAAGCACCCCAAACTGTTACGGGTAAAAGTTTGAATCACCCGACTGTGATCAGGTTTTAATTGGTTTGTTTTAGAGTAAGAGTTGTTTGCTAGAGTGACTGAACTGTTGGGCTCTGCCTGAAACTTACCAAGGAGTTCCAGTCGGCCTGGATGCGGTCCGCAAGGCCAGTGATGAGGAGAAGGAGGTAGGTGGAAGAGATAAGGAACGTGGTGAGGGAGACAAACATCACCCAGCCCTGCAGCAGCGGCACAGGTACATTGGAGGAGGCCACCAGTATCCACACCAGACCACCGAAGAACTTTGAATTAGGAAAATATAGACACCGGTGACATGAAATTCAACACTTCTAGTGCAAAAACACGTGTTGTGTTGTCCACCGCAGTCAGCTTGGTGCATTTTTCATGATTCACATCCTCAACCCGGCTATGTCAGGAAACCCTTTTGTTGATGCACGTCACACTCTTATGCACAGCAACAACAAACACGGCTGATCAGGTGTCATTTCTTGCTGCTCCGCTATTCAAAAGCACAAGCTGAGTTGCACATTGAAATAATATTAAAGTTAACAAAAAAAAAAACAACACTTTCTGATCCAACACATGTAAACATTCTCTGATGTGTGTCTGCTGGCAGGAAACAGCTAAAGTTGCCAAATTCAAACCCCCAAACCACCGTTGAAGGTCAGGTTTAATAAAATCAAAAATAAAATCAACCACACAGCATTCTGGGAATTTTTAATTTGTTTAAGTCAATATTTGCTTTATTTTGGATAAAGTAGTGAGATATTAAAGCAACCTGTCTGTAGGAGAGTCGACAGAATGGAGTTAAGGTGGAAACATGTTCACAGAGTGTGTAATCTGCAAATCTGCCCAGCCCAAAAAAGATATGAAGTCAAATGACTGTAAATGTAGAAGCTGGTGGTTGTGTGTGTGTGTGTGTGTGTGTGTGAGTGAGAGAGAGAGAGAGAGAGAGAGAGAGAGAGAGAGAGAGAGAGAGAGAGAGAGAGAGAGAGAGAGAGAGAGAGAGAGACCTGAATGAAGAGAGCTCGAAAAACAGACAGGTTTTTAGTTTTAGCAGCAGGTGTCCGTCAGCCTGGGGCCACATTTGTCTTTTGGGACAATCACAGCTGCGGTTTAAAAGCCGCACATGAAACTGGGAAAACATTAATAAATAGACTGCAAATACACGGCTGCAGCCCCGACAGTTGCTGCCACTGTTTATTATGGAAATCATTAAACAATAAGCATCAACATGCATGGCGCTTACCAATTCTAAACAAAGCAGAACTCCAGAATAAGTCCTCAGCACTTCCAGTCCCAGAGGTAGAGAAATATTTGGCGCTGGGAAAGAGGTGGCAGCGGGGTTAGGGTTCGCGGCTGGTTCCGACATCTCTTCTCTCGGTCTCCCCCTCTCCTCTCCCCACTCCTCTCCTCTCCTCTCTTCTCACTGAGGGCTCGTTCCGTTAAACAATGGGCAGGAGGAGCGGGTGAAATTCCTCGGGAGTCGAATGTCCCCCAAACAGGTCGGACAGGTGCAGGGGCCACTCCCTGGAAACCTGTGCTGCGTTCACGGACCTCGGACGATCCTGCATTCAACTGAGGCAGCGTATAGGACAGTATCAAAAGTAATATGATGTTTTCTTTCTTATTTTAACCTGCAAAATAAAATCACGGACGAAAATCTGTCAGCATTGAAACCCAAAATTTAAGCGGTCATTTACTATATTTATTTTATTAAATATTTCACTGAATTATCATTCATGTCAATGTAGAGATTTGCACAGACATCATCTTCAGCCTGACACTGACTTGTTTTGGTGCAGTTTTAGCTTTACATTGGCTGGTAGGAGCTAAGAAATGCTGGTGGCATGGATCCATGGCTACAACAGAAATTGATTATTGGTAAGACTGCTAGAAAGAAACCAGAGCGAGAGGGAACTGCGATGCAGGCGCTGGCTAGAGTTTGATAAGTCAATATTGGTCTAAGAGGCTAAAGTGATAGGCTCGGGAGAGCACAGATCTGATTTCCAGATTTATTTCATTTATAAAAAACAACAAAAAAACGAAAGATGGAACTGAAACATGAAGTGAGCCGGGGTGTTTTTCCCACCACATCCCAATTTCTTAGTCACATTATAAAGCAAATCGATGTCGCAACAGTGCAACATCTGTCAGACGTAGTTTGCAATGGCATGCCAAAGTTAATGTTTAGCATGACTTTATGGGAGGCAATGTTGATATAACCTCTGAGAGGACAATGAGCCCAGATCAGCTCAGCAGGCAGTAAGAATCAATGCAGCCTGAATACAGGGAGAGCCTCCTCTTTACCCTCCAGAGCTACACTCCATAAAACCCTGAACTTAAATCTGCTTTATCTTTGTGTGTATGGGAGACATCAGACATATTTGAGTGAGACGTCCACCCATGATGACTAATCTCTGCTAATCTGCTTGGGTTAATGAAAGGCACCAGAATAATGCTCTTAAGCAATTTAATGGTATGATTTGCAGCATTCCAGCAATAAAAATGGCAAATATAAGTTTCGTTATTACTGAAAATTACTGCTCTCTTAAAGCTTTCAGAATCATGGATTATTCAAAGATGGGGATATTAGAATAACATTTTTAAAAGATTAATGTTTAGCTGCAGAGAAATTCACACATTCCAACTGGAACAAAATAATTTGCTTTTTTTTAGTTTTTTATTTCTATCAAAACAGAAATATATACAATCTTTACAATACAATCCCCATTTTAGACTACAAAGTTTAAAACAGAGCAGCAAACAATAGAAATTTGCATTTATTTTTACATTTTTGATTGTTTTTAAGGAGAATGTTAACAATTTAGTGCTCTAATCTTCACACACCCATGAGAATTGTCTACTACAGGGCACATCGTTCCACGCCGATGCGCCTCGCGAGAGCTCCACACAGTCCTCCTCTCCATCTGCGTTGTTGGGCTCATCCTCCTGCCAGAACCCGTCACCCTCCAGCAGGGTTCCATCCACCCACTTCCACGTGTCCCCACTCCCCTCTCGTTGCAGGCCGATCCAGGTTATACGGTAATTTTTCTTCACAAAGTTCATCTCTTCTCTGGTGTCTATGATCACCAAATCTGCCCCTCGCTCCTGGCAGTCTTTTCTGCTGCCTTCCCAGGTTTTCGTCATTCCACTGGGAGAGACATAGTAGCACTTGGTGTCGAATTTTTTCCATCCTTGCGGGCAAGGTTTACCTGGAAACGGTAAAAGTCGTCTTTAAAATTCTCGCTATGTGTTCAATTGCACATACATCTGGTCATGAATGGTCCTGTAAGATGCATGTGGAAGTGGGTGTTGAGCATTTGATTAAAAAAACAACTATATTTGCTCAACTAGCATAATTTGTTAACTAGTCACAGTGACATAATGATCATCAAACAAACAAAAAAAAAAGATTAGCATTGTAAAGAAAATATAAAAGCTTAGCCTTCCAGCTTGGGATCACATCATTTGGAGTCTGCATTCAGTTCATTTAAGTTGCATATTACCATGTCAACAAATACAATAAAATAATCAAGGAGGGTTTGTTGTTGTTTTTTGTTTGTTTGTTTGTTTTTGCTGTACTACAACTACCAGCAGGGGGCAACCAACACACTTATTCATGCAACTGATGTGCAGACAGAGAAAAATCCGACCTACAGTAACAGACAGGTGGCAGCGGTGAAAATGTTTACCTGTTCTGTTCAGGCTTAACTTCTTGATCTCCTCCTGCAGTTTGTCTCGACTGGCAGCCACAGTCATGTACTGGTTCTGCAGCATCTTCATCTCCTGTGTCAGGTTGCTAACGTGAGTTTGCAGCTCATCCCGCTCGTCTTTCAGATTGTCTCGGCCTTTGGTTATCTCGTAAATCAGGTTGGTGTACTTTGTGTCCCATTGATTGACTGAACTTGTGTCTGCAACAATTCAGAATAGAACCAACTGGTTTTAACTTTGTGAATGCGTGGATGCATATGGGATGTTTGAGTCAGCCGGTGTTGGTAGACGTGCACTCACTGTGGGCCACTAAAATCAGAGTCAGCAGGAGGAGCCCCAGACACACAGCAGCAGCTCCAATCCAACACACTGCATCACAGCAGGTCACCAGAAGACACCACAAACAAGCCACACAGGTTCAGTTTAGCTCTGTTCTTTCATTGGAAGGATTTAATCTCAGTTGTAGTCTGCATTCCATCATGAAAACTGATTTTCTTCTCTTAACTGCACATATCAGTCAGTAAACATTAGCTGCAAAAGAGCAGAGAGGAAGGTAAAGTGTTTACTCTTGCCTGGATTTTGAAATCGCCTTTCGCGCCTCAATCTGTAGCTGGAATCGATCAGGTTCAGGTCATCGGATTCCACCTCCCTTGATTTGCTGTCAAACACCACTGACATCTTCACTTTCACGCTCCAATGCTCACTGTGCCTCTGTTTCTTCCCGCTCCACCCAACATTACTTATCCTCTTTGATAATGTGCTGACTCTGCAATATGCAGTCGCGTGAGCATGTGATTACGTGCAGAGGACATCCCATTTTAGCGAAAACTCACGTGTTCAATGTGTTCATTTTAGTGGATAAAGAAAGCCATGACAGTTCATTTTTTATTATTCTCAGATTAAAAATCCGCTCTAATTAATCAGCAACAGTGGATTTGTTTGATGTTTGATGTGGAATGATCTTTTAAGGACAATATAGGTGGGCGCAGCAATGGCTACTTCTTGTAATACAGAACAAAAAGTGGAACCTATATTCGGTGTGGGGAAAGCTACTTTGCAAGTGTATCTTGTAAAATTACATGTAGTTCAGCCTGGCAAAAGTTTGAAAAACAAAATTAAAAGGGAAAAAAAAATTGGAAAATGTAAATCCTACCCCAATACCCACTTGTGAATCAGAACGGTAAATCAGTTACAAAAAAAATGTAATAAAAAAGAGTCTTGAACAGCAATGTTTAAAACCACGACAGGAACATCAGAGCGCTGACACTAGGGAACCAGCACCAGATGCCAGGGCAGAATCGCTTCATGACACGACACATGAGCAGCCTCTCACAGTTTTTATCAGACATCCAGTTTCGTTTGGCACTGGAAACATCTTTGCCAAAACAGGCTGCACTGGCTGGGACAACAGGCTGAACTTCAGACTTTGAAACCTTTCTGTGGGGACCTGACCACAAAGATCCACCCTCTGTGTGAGGCATTGTGCTGCCAGGGCCAACCAGTCAGAGGCAGTTGGCTTGGCGGGTTCATGTCATGACATGACTCGGGCCATTATTCAAAGAGAGTTCTGGTACACAATAATGTTAAAATAAAATGTTGAGGAAGAAAACAGTTTAGGTGCTTGTATTTGAGAATGTATTAATCTGTTTTTGTGTATTAGGAAAGTCTCCACATTGCATTACCTGGGAGCGTCCCAAACCACCTGTTCTGACCCACCAAGACTTCTCACTTCCTGCTGTCTTGTCTCCCTTCCTTCTCCGTCTCCTTCCTCCGGTTATCATTTTAATCGGAGATCCCTTTGATCCTAAAGTCCATGCAAATGGCACTGCTTCCCCTTCCGACCCACTACTGTCTCGTGTGCCCCCTTCCTACTGTATTTCCCGCCCTTGATTAACACCTTAATCAAGGAACCTCCACTCATGCCCCTTGATCCTGGGGCCTATGCCCAAATGGCCGAGCCCTTACTGGCTCCCCTGTCTTCCTGGTTCCTGTGTGATACTGTTGAATTTACATATGTGATCACTGCCTTTGTTTCCCCTGTATAAATGTACCCTGACTCCACTGCTCTGGGTCAGTCCACTGACTCAGACCAGCTCTGTGTCCGTCAGTTCACCAGTGTGTCAGCATACTTCCAGTTAAACTCACACCCCTACGGCAATCCTTAAACCTGAACCAACTGATTTCTTCGACAGTTTGGTGCCATGACCCGGATGGCAAGAGACTTCTGCGGAGAATCCCTTTTCCAGACCAAGGACACACTAGTAACCTCACTCTCTCCCAGGGATGACTCACTCTCCCATTACACGGAGATATTAAACGTTTCTGTAAGAATCTGACTCACTCTTCTGTGAAATGATTTCTATCTGCTGACTAATGTTGTTGACTGATGGTAAAAGTAAAAGATTCAGGAAGTGTGAGGAAGCAAGAGTGAAGGAATGCTGAAGAGAAGAAAAAGGAAAATGGGAAGTTGTGTTAGTAACGGTTAGAGACAGAGTTTACTGGTCCTGTTATGTACATGTACAACAATTATGGTGAGGCTAGCATTAAGTTTATTGCAACGTGGATAAAGGTTATTGCAGATGCGGTTTGCTCAAATTTCTTTACTGCGGTAGAATTGACCTGTCTAAATGAGAAAGAAAAAAAAAATGAAAATAAGGTTTAAGAAACATGAACTTTCAGCAACATTGTGAGGCAGTGGTTAGCACTGTCCCCTCAAAGCAGGGTTCCTGGTTCCCCTGGGGGCCAGGAACCTTTCTGTGTAGTTGGTATATGTCCCCATTTGGGGTGTAGATGAATTGGCTAATCTAAATTGTGCTTAGGTGTGGATGTAAGTGTGATTGGATGTTTGTCTTTTATGTTCCCCACCTCTTTTTTAAAAAAATAGTATAATAACAAATAAAAACACAACGCAGAAAGAGAAGAAAGAAGTCCTCTAAATTCATTAAAACCAACCTAAATAATAAATTTGTATTGTATGTATAATTTATGTAATGTTATATTGTGATAAAAAAAACACAATGCAGAAAATTCTATATAATATATAAAAAACAAGATAATAAGAACACGCGCCTTATCCTGTTAAAGAAAATAACATAAAACAATAACTTTAATGTAAATTATACCCCAGTATTATATCAGATGGATGGACAGAGAAAACAAATGACAGTTTGGTCACTGAAGCAACAAAAACAATAGAAGTATTCAGGATGCATTAAATGCTAATGTTTCCCAAGTCTTTCACTACACAGGCGCAGCTGCCGGAGGAGGATGCTATGCAAATGTAACTCCTGTGGGGAGCCAATTCATTGGGTAAGAAACTGTTGTTGGAAGAGTAGTGTCGCCAGGGTTTGAAATCGATACCCTAGAAGAATTTTGCCACAAACATCTACTCTCTTGTTTAAAAAAAAGGAAAAAGAAAATAATTTGCTTTCTTGTTTTAAAAAAAATTATATATAAATATGTGTGTGTGTGTGTGTACCCTGACTCTCCTCTCTCTCTCTCTCTCTCTCTCTATATATATATATATCTATATCTATCTATATATATATATATATATATATATATATATATATATCTATATAGATATAGATATAGATATAGATATAGATATAGATATAGATATAGATATAGATATAGATATATATAATTGGTCAATGTCCTCTGGAAAGAAGGAAATAAAAATAAACAAGCAAATAAACATTAGAACAACTATGGCGACACATCCTCCCCTACGGGTCCATTTGGCACTATGATTTATAGAAATGTGTAGAAAAAAAAATATATATATTGTATGGGTGGAAATATTGAAATTGGGTTGAAGTCGGGCTATGAAGAAAGACATTGGTCTGAAGTTTGGTATTCCACGGAGTATCATTCAGATAGAGGTACCCATTTTCATGAATGAACTTTTTCACAGTACTGCCCAGCTGACTAGACTGGCTGAAAAAACAAAACACATTCATAACAGCCTCCCAGTCTCTTCAAGGTGAACTGATGAGCCTCCCAGTCCATTCCAGGTGACCAGCTGAACTTTCCAGTTTCCACACTCAACCCCTGCTGATCCAAACCACAAGACGTTCTGCTCACCACCATCATTACAGTGAAGTGTGAAGGATATCATGTCTGGATCTACCCCTCCTAACACAAGAAGACACCACCTCCCTCAATTCACCGTAAACCCTCACAGAACTCCTCTTCACCCTGTGGGCCTTCTTCCACGCCACCATCCATGCTCTAGGATTCTGGGCGCCCACCGCTGAGGCCTTCATCCCTGGAAGGACAACGCAGGCCCCACAGGCCCAGAAGCAGATGACCACCCTGACCAGCTTATTTCACACCTTCAGACAAAACAACCCACGTCAGAGACGGGATGTTTTCTCGCAATCAGAAGCCAACCCACCTGACAGATACAAAAAAGAGCACTCATCTAACACATATCTGCAACCAGCGCAAATGATAGCAAAGAACAGTCCCAACCCCACAACTGTTATGTTAGTGAGTTTATTCCACACAGCACAACAGGACTTCCAATGATGGCCTTGCCCATTACTCCCTCTGACACCCACTACGTGTTGCATTTCAACTCCACCCAGGAAGTGCATGCATTACCCCACCACAAACTAGACAGCTGCTCTACGATCAACCTCACAAAAAACTGCTACTCCTGTCACACTCCAAACCAATCACCCTCACAATGGCTCCAGAAACTCTATAGTGGTACATCGAGATGAAAGGAAAATATCACATTGGAATATCAAATTGTGGATTTACATACTCCCTGAAAGAAGAACCAACTGATAAGGCCTGGAAGACTACACCACTAACGTCTGTTTGGTATTCCTGATGAAAATTAGGACGCCTCACCCGAAAAAACTCAATCCGCTCACCGACTCAGACCATCTCTGTGTCCGTCAGTTCAGCAGGGTGCCGGCATACTCTGCCTATGTTTGTGCTCTTTGTATCCCTGTTTTCGTCCCTACAAACCTCCACACACGCGTTTGATGCGGCATTATTTTTAGTGTCCACGAGAGGGAGACGTTCCCTCGTTTATGGAAACACGACACAGTGCCTCTGTTATTTACCTTTCTGTTCCTTCTCATCATCTGCTCCAGTATCGTTTGTGACTCTCTTCAGAAACAATTCATGCGTTTTGGATGTTCAATCCTACATGTAGACATATCATTGTCTTTTTCTATATTTTGCCTCTGAAGCAGGGAAGAATAAGAAAGCCTGCATCTGACAGAAAGGTGATGTCTTGAACCAATAAATGAAAAAAATTGAAATATAACTTTTCAACATTTTAAAATGACAATAAAATTTTGTGGCACACAAAGAATAATGGATCACCTGCACACAGTTATTGTTTTTCATATTTATTTTTGCAGGGTTATATTACTAAAACGGGATCTCTTGGCATTAGTATGAATGAAAAAAGTCAAAGTACATACTAAGATACATAATCAGCTTTTGCCTGTCATGTACAGGCATAAATAAGTGACACCTGACCCTTGTCAAATGTGCACGTCTCTTCGCTGATGGATTGACGCAAGTGAATGTGACATTCCCCCAGTTGCTCCTCATCATCTTTTGTTAAACTCCTGCCTTTGTCCCAGACTTCGATCTTCAGCGTGTTGCTCTGGGAATCCATGAATGCAAACCACTGTTTGAGGGCTGCGTAGGTCTCATTTATAACAACTCTGCTGGTTTTGGATGCTCCACCAACACTCATCTTTAAAAATAGAAACAGTGGGTTAAAAGGGTTTTAATATGGAATCCCTTTTCAGACATGAGATATATATATCTTACCTTAACATATGTGTCTGGAAAATAATCCCCACCACTGATAAAGGAACTGTCCAGAAACACATCCACAGTTTTTCCCTGACAGGAACCAAATTCACCTGTGGGACCAGGGCAGGACTGAACCGTTAAAAATAGTGACGCTACAAGAGCTGCACACTTCATCGTCAATGTGAGTGTGTGATGCAGAGAAAAGTTGTTCTCCTGAAGACCAGAGGAGGTCTGATGAGACCTGTAACGTCTCCAAACATGAAAGGCATGTGTTTGTGCTACCTGAGTGCATGTCTGTGTTTGCACACTAATTCAAGGTGATGGCACGAGATCCATGACATGGGTTAATCGGACAAGGTTTTTCAAGTCTAGAAAGAAAAATTTAATTTAAAGAAAAATAGTTTGATTAATGTGATTCACGTTTCCAAACCTAGATGATCTTGCATTTGTGCTAAAGGCTACAAGTCAGTTCGTAGGTTCTAAAGCAACCAAAGTTTGATCATTAATGAGATTAAAATCAAAAGAAAAACAGACAGACAGACAGCAGTGACTCAGTCTTGTCTGGATATAATGGAAATTTTCACAGCCTCAGGCATGTGCCAAAATATTCACATTCACAACACACACTCATGGAATATTTTTTCATTTTAAAAAGCTTTCTATTTTATCTGAGGCCTAGTGCTTTTGTGTTTTCATGGAAACTAAGTCATAACTAATTCTAAAAGCTTTTAATTGCTTTATTATTTTCATCAAGTTAATTCCATAATTATTAAAGTTGACAATCCAAATAAAACAATGCTGTATATGTTATTGTTAGAAGACATCATTCCTCATCCTCCTCCTGTTCTGCCTCCTGTTCTGCTCTTTGAGAACTCGCACATGGAAAACATGGTGGCTTCACACTCCACGCAGGCCCAGGCTCCGGTGCTGAGCAGCTCCACACAGCTGGAGTTTGAACTGGAGAGCACTGTGGAATTCAGCTCCACCTCGGGACTCCAGGCTGGGAAGGTCTCTGGGTGGCTGGAATCTGCATAAATGTAACTGCTTCCTCCAGCCTGATGACAAAAACATAGCAAACAGGAAGTTCAGCAGCTGCTCAAGGGGGAATCTGTTTTAAATACGTGCACCTAAATCAACCCAACAAAGCCTTTGTTTGAGAGTGTGTGTGTACGGATACACTCACACTGTCCCTACTTTGAGCCTGCACTCCAATATAAACTCTTGTCAGCCCGGCCTGACTGACGTATTCAGCCAAGAGCTGGTTGGTGTGGTTGGTTTTAGGCATGGCCAGGTTGCCTCCTCTCAGCCTGCAGTTCATGGAGGCCTCTTGGTACTTCTTGGGCTCTTTCACCAGCAGATAGTATGTCTCTTCTGTTTCCTTCAGCCCTAAGATGACTACAGAGCACATTATCACAAGTTAAAGCTCATAAACTTCAATTTCACATAAGTGAAGTTCACTTAACTTTATTGCTTTAAGGTATATTGCACCATACTATTCCACACCTACCATTCTTCACAAACTTGACAGAGTTCCTCAGCTTGCCTATGTTAACGTCCAGCTGTCCCACCACCTTTCTGTACCTGCCACAGTCACATGTCATGCCTTTGTGTGCGTGTGTGTGTGTGCGTGTGTGTGTGTGTGTGTGTGTGTGGGGGATAAAATTCAAGTTATGAGTAACATGTGTGCAGAATTAAATAGTGAAAAACTGTCTAAATCACACACTCTCCAGATAATACTCAGGATGTGAGTAAGGGGTTAAATAGTCTCCACAAGAGAGACACTGCTTTCAGTAATGACTAATGTTATGTTGACTATAGTTTAAAGTTCTTTGCTTTACTCATTTACCAAGCTCTATAAATATTATTCTTTTGTTTTCCCTAAATCGTAAGTTTAAATGTCACAACTGTTTCATCAGATTAGAAAATCTACTATAAATCTACAGTCTACTTCCCCTACTATCTACAAAAACAGTAGTGCACAAAAAAGTTTATTGATGCTGCAAAACCCAGCACTTATCGACCAACTGAATAAATAAACATGTTTTTAATACAAAATCAGATTGGCCAGAGTGTTTAAAAGTAAAATAGGTTTTTATCTGATATTTATTTGACTTCACCTGGCTTCCCTTTGAATCCAGCCTGCCCCTCCAGGCCTGTGTCACCTTTGTCCCCTATAGAAAAACAGAATCTGGTGTAGTAACAACACTTCACCGATAAGTGGCAATATTTTACAAAATAAAATGTAATAACGGCAATAATATTAAGTTGAGCCCATTATTAAAATTTGATGACCCAAATAGATTTCAAAATGATGCTATAAACAGGTTTTGATATAAAAATAACGCTTTTTTTTAAAAATTATTCTATGTAAAAATATTCCAAAGGATACCTGTACTACACATAAGCTGAGGAGATAAAGTGACAGTTGTAAGGTTTGGGGAAGTCGCTACAGAACAAACATCACAATGAGGAAGAAACACATGTTGCATATTAAATACAGAAATTGTATTGAACTCTGGCCGCACAATCACAATGAATATGTACTGATAAGTTCATGAGGCCTTCACCACTATATACGGTACTTTCTTTAATTTTAGATAAACTCAACTATGAAGAGAGATGCACACGTGGAAATAGCATCATGCATCTTCTACCGACATCCTTTTTACAGAATAGTTACTGAAAATAAAAATTCAAGATTAGCATTCATTTTTCTTAACCTCTGTCCCCAATGGGCCCCATCTTCCCTGCATGGCCAACATCTCCCGTGGGGCCCTTCTCTCCTGGGACTCCTGGGAGAGAGGGAGAAAAAACAAAATTTCCCAGAAGAGGTAAAGAAAATGTTGCAGTTTGTAAAGTTTGCGTGGAGTTGGATAGGTTTGATAAAGATATTTCTTATCAGTATGAATTAGAGCGTTAGAGAGTCAGTGTTTTGGAAACGACTGACCTGAGAACAGATTTGAAGCAGTGACCATTGGTCTGTTTATTTTTTGATAATGGAAAGTTTTAATCTTTTGTTATTCCTTCAGTCTCTGTAAAGGTTGAGTAATGTTATTTTCACTTGCCCGTTAAACAGTCTAAACGTCCAGATAACAGTCCTTCCTCTCTCTGCGGTCCTCATAATGGCCAACCCTTCCAACCGGTTTAACGTCTGGGTTTTCCAGCTGTTGCAGGATAAAGATGGCTGTTTCTTCTTTTTTTTCCCCCCCCGATTAAATGTTTTCAAGGTTTATTGTTCCAAACTGTGAGACTGAAATGCTAAGCAACCCTTACGTCAGATGACTTTTTACAGTCCTCACAGGAGAAACACTGTTGTCTACCTGGACATTTACAGTCAGGTAGTCTCTGTAATAATCCATAGTTAACAATCTCTTGACTTACATTATAACTAGTAATGCCCATGTGTCTGTTGCAAAGGTATCACACTGACTGCGTTTGCTCCTGCAGCTAAACTGTTCAAAAATCCCTGTAGAGTTGAAAAGTTGAAGAAAAGATCACTCAGATTGTGTTGATGTTTTTCTTTATGTGCCTTTGGAAAAGATTCAATTATTTCTAAGAATTTCTTTTATACTGGATGTATGTAGGTCCATTTCTCTCTGTTTTTGTGTGTTCTTGTTCTTGCTACATATCGAGTACAAAAATAGTAATTCTACTAGTAAAAGAATTAAGATTAAAAAAAAATTTGAATTCAAGTGAAGTGAACGTTAAGTTTCAAATCATCAGTTTTGTAAGGCTGAAACAAATACAGGACTGTAGCGTGACCTTTGGCTTCAGTTCTTCCATCATTTGTGGTGCTGATAGATACCTGGAAGTCCTGGAGGTCCATTCTTCCCCACGTTTCCCTGATTTCCCTCCTCTCCAGTCTCACCTTGGTCTCCTGGAGGAAGAGCACATTAATCAGAGTGCTCATTAAGCTTTGCTCGGAAATGTTGGAGGGTATCTGAACATGCAAAGCCGTGTGTAGGGCCTCAACCTTCTGCCCATGTTAACATTTCCACTCACTCTTGGCACAGATGAAAACCACAGGATGCAACTTATTCAACTTGTGTTCCAGATAAGCCATAAAAAGTCTTGGGTTTCATATTACAGAAGAAAAAAAAGAGCACAAATGACCTGCATAATTACAGCCTCTGTGAAAACACAGACTTCTGAATGAGCTGAGGACATACAGTGTTTGACCTGCAGTCAGGATAAAGTGAAGAGTTTTGTTGCATTTGTGGAGAAATAACTCATGAAGTGACTTTTAAAAGGACACTTAGCTCTGACAGGCTTTTAGAGAGTCTGCCAGAACCCTTGATTAACTCGAGTTTTTATTATCAACAGCACTAAGTGATGTTTTAATTCTGTCTTTTAGATGAAGGATTGTAAATACATCCCTCTTTTTCAGGGTTTTCGGAGAAAGTACAATAGTTCTGTCTAATGCTATTTCCTTGGCTGGACTACAGGAATTAAACCATGTGAAGGTTATTTGTGAAAACCATTCAGAGATCTGGTAAAAACGCAGAAATAAGACTGCTCCCGAATTCAAATGGACAGCTGCAGCCCACTCAGATATGCAGAGGCATGCTCAGCAGCTGAATCTGCCCAGTTTTATCTGACTCTTGTACAAATAATCACCCCAGCCGAGTGGAGGCTGTCGAAATATAAACAGTCATGAGAATTACACGAGAAAGTTTGCTGCCTGCTTCTCTGCTAACGCAACTCTACCGATGCCTTAACTCAAGCGGTTTGCACAAGTTCTGAAACATCAACGCTGATTTTGTCCTCTTTTTTCGTCTCGTAAGACCTCCAGCAGGTTTCGTTTCTCCAAATCCTGAGGTAAAAAGCATTCTAATGCAAGGTGAAGTCATGTTTTAATGTGACTGGAGGTGGAAAATGATGCAGAGTTTAACTTTATTAGGTCTGTCTGTCTGAATCAGTGGGGGAATGGGCTACTGGATGTCATAAAATGTAAAACATAAGCGCAGGCATCCCCTCCCGGAGACCACGGGGCAGCGGTCGGCAAGCCTATAAACCACAGGACATTACATGCTTGGCTCTGTCAGCCCTCAGGCACACTCAAGGTGTTTTCCTCCTGAATTTTCCACTTATTTGTCACATTTAATTAGCACTGTTGCAAACCTGAGCTCATGGAGGAGAAATCCGGATCTGCAGCAGCGCAGACAAACAACGGTGACCTCTAAAACGTCCTCCAAACAAATCAGAGAGTTCGATATGGCAGATGTGCCTTACCTTTAGCTCCGGGTAGGAGGCTGTTAGTGCAGACTTCTGCAGAGGCAGAAACAGAGCTGAACAGAGCTGTGAACACAAAGAGTTGCAGCGGTCCCATCATGGTCCGATCATCGCCGAGTGCCGGAGAAACCGAAGATCTTCAACAAAGAAGTGGAAATCCTTAAGAGCACAGCTAATGAAGCAGAAGATGGTGAGAGAGGAGCTCTGTGGCTGTTTATAAGACAAATACACACATTTCTCTGCCAATTTCACTCACACACTCGCTTGTTTATAGTCTCTTATCAGCTACATGTCATGATATCAAGCAACACTCAACAGGCTTTTGCATTCCTTCATTTTTGTGGAAATCTAATAAGTTCATCACATAAAGAAAGACCAAAGAAGAAAAGGAACAATGTTTTCCACATAATTTGGTTTAAATTGAGCAACAAATAGTGATTTTTCTTTTCGGTCCAGATTTTTTAGCTGCCAATCTATCTGTCTCTCTGCCTTCAGACGGTTTTGTCTCCCTCTTCTCACCTCCACCACCGTCAACATTTAGGACAGTGGACCACAGTGTAACATTTGCACACATTGAACAGATACATGCAAATACAATCAAATACATCTGTGCAAATACATAGATCTGATCCCTCTGCACTTATCTATTAATCTGACTTTACATCTATTAATCCTCTTACATGGTGTGTGTTTTTGGTTGGACTATAACGATGAAAAACAAACTAGATTCACAACATTTATTGTGTTTTCTTGAATCTTATTTCAGGTGATGCAAAAGCTCTTTTCAATAGAGATCATTTACAACCATCTGAGAGGTAAATACGCTGAATGAGTTCCTCCGACGAGATCGTTTTAGTTGCATACACAGGAACACACAATGAAAATAGGAACTACAGCATTTCATCCTGAATATGAGCGAGGTAGTTTGACAGTTTGGTGGTGACTGAAAGGAAGGGCTGAAGAGTAAGCTGTGCCAGACAGGAAGTGCAGCCCACGGGAATCAAAGAACTCAGAGAAGGATAATTAAGAAAGAAAAGAAAAAACTCCAAAGCCACGGAGCACATGAACTTTAAATTATGATTTGATTAAAATTACAATGGTATTAAGAAATTTTAAGAAATAATATGACAGAAACATCTCCCAGTGTCTGTAAATCGACGGACTCATCTGAAATGACCGACACATGGATGCAGCGCAGCCCCCAGACCGTTTCCTCAAACGCAGCACCCGGGGAATTTCCATCCTCAATTAGAGGCTCTCTGGGAATGACAAACTGTCAGGAGAGGGAACACGCTGGAGAGATTATATAGCTCATCTGGTATGAAAGGGCCCACGTCCCAAACCAGAAGCAGCGAGAAGATGGATGGGCGTTAGCAGGCTGTCACTGTAAAATACCACCAGCACGCCGTACGTTCCAAATGACATGCATGAATATAAAACAGATATCCGGAGCTGTGTGTGACACGATGGTTAGCATCAGTGACTGATGAAGCTTTACATTTGTGTTCTCACATTACATTGGGGGCCTGACAAACACACACACACACACACACACACACACACACACACACACACACACACACACACACACACACACACACACACACACACGTGTTCCAAGAAGGCTAATTGCATACATGTGGTTTGGATTGCTTTCTCCAATTAAAAAAGTGAATCACACTCCTGGACAGGGTTGCCTGTGAACGTCAGAGCAACACTGGCAACACTGTTTGAATGTTGTAACTGTGGGAGAAGAACAAACAACATCAACAACAATGTTGGCGCCAAACACGAGTGGCCGGCCTTTCAGAACAGCCTTTACCTGATGTGGATGTCGGCAGCCCAGCGAATCCCTGTCCAAACGTCTCCCTAGACAGGGACAAAAACCTATTTCCTCCTATTAAAAAACAAGAAACACCAGAGACAATTGTTAGGGTCAGACTCACACACCTTCTGCTACGATTCTGATGTGAGCGGCGTTTCACTTCTTTGAGGAAATGAGTCGGAAGATTTCATCAGTGAAGAATTCTTACCAGGAATCAATTAAGTCATTTCTTTTTTTTCAGTTTTCAGGCATTGAACCATGTAAACAAACAAACAAAAACAAAAAAAAACAGGCTACATTTAAAAACAATAATACAAAGATTGTACTTAGTTCATCAACCTGAACCTGTTATAACCAAGATCAGACATTAACATGAACTCAGAACTGCACCCGTGCAACAGGAAGTGATGCAAAGTGCTGTCAGACCTCAGATTGGTTTTCGACCACGTTTATATCAAGCTGTGATATATTTTAAACACAGCGCTCTGCACCCATCGTGTTTAAAATACGACAAACAGAATGTATCAAATGAAATAAGACACACGGCCTAAACTCTTCCCACCCACTGTTTATTCTGCTAACTAAGTGTGGAAAGACCCTTATTCTCTTCCCAAGAAATGTTCCTACTCGGATAATTTCCCTGTTTTTACTCACAGTGATTAAAAGTTATGAAAGTAAAAAAAAACACATTTTTTGCTGACTTTCTCCTGCTATAATAAAAGGCTCCTCGTTGATCAGACGCACGTGGAGCGACTGCTTCATCTGCTTTCTGCATTCAAACAAAGATAAATCCGAGCTGACACCTCATTCAGCTGCGTTATTTATTTCCTGAAATAAAATCGTCATGATCGGGGACAGAAGTCACTGCCAGCTCATTCAGCTGAAAACCACCCACAATGCAACACTGTGCAGAAACAGTCTGACTAATCGCAAAAACGCAAAGTCGCTTTGACAGTTGGAATTTCTCAGTGTTTCTTGCATTTGAATGTGAACAGATGCCTTAAATGCAGAACTATTGCAGTGTCTTTGTGCACTTACTGGAGTTTTCATCCATGACGTCACTTTTCAGCCGAGATCAGCAACATATATGGATGTTTAGCACTGCAGCCACAAACCCAGGCTAAGTGACCATCAGCGAAATCACATGTGAGTATTGAGTCAAAGACATGAGGAAGGTTTGCTCAAGATGACGTTCTTGAAGAAAATCAGCCCTTTGTCTGACACAGAGACCACTGATGGCTGGTGCCGGGGCTGCGGTTGGGCTGATGGATGGGTGTTTACGTCTCCTTTATTCTCTGCCATCTTTGGTTCAATACTTTGCCCTTCCAGGAAGTATTTAACTGTGAGAATTATTTTTTACTTTTCTGGCAGACCACTGGTTTTCCCCAGTCGAAAAAGATTTTATTACCGATCCCCTCGTTGCTTTGTTTTAATCCAACCTTAACCACTGTTATGCACATTATTCTTTTTCTGCTCCCCATAAAATCTGGATCTTCTTTGAAATAACTTCAAATATTTATGAAAAATGAGTCCCAGAGTTTACCAAATCTCTACATGAGATATCTCTTCTCATTTGAAGGCTTCTTTGAAAATAAACCGGTCAAGTGTCACAACCAGACAGCCGGGAAATATCCTTTTGTATCTGCGACATCTCACCCTCCTCACATCTCTTCAGTAACTTAGGCTATGACATTTTGCACCTAGAGATTCTTAACTTTTGTGCTTATCATGATACTCTCAAGTAAAAATAGAAGCAGCAGCGATACTGGACTGAGTGTAATTCATTTAAATCTAAGAAGATCTTTGGCACAGCTCAGAGCCAAAAAAAAAAGAAGTCAATATTAAAGATCAGCTGCTACGTGCAAACATGCAAATGCAGCTTTCAGCCACAGCTTCCTGGAGAAGCCAGGTTGGTCAGCTTCCCTGAATGCTATAAATGGAAGATTCCACTTTTAGAGAGGAGTGGGCAGAACCATGCTAGATTTGATCTTTAAATGTCAGGTTCTGTTATGAAACATTAATAATGCACACTCATGGTGTTAATTCGCAAACTTCATGATCACCCAGCTTCATTTGAATCGAGATTAAGAGAACAAAAGCAAAAAACCAAAAACAAGTTAGTGGAGCTGGAGTGCTGTTGACATGAAGAGCACGTGCCACGAACAATTTAACTGTCTAATTTTCTCCTCCTTTACAACAAACAGTGTTGCAACATTGTCTAATACCATCAACACATGGAGACATTTGAAATGTGACTCTGAGTCAAAGCAGATTGTGCAAAGAGGCCCTCAGCTCACACTGAGTCCCATTAGGCCGCAGTAAGCCCCAAGAAACCGGCAATATTAAATATGAGTCAGGCATTTGTTAAAAAATCCGCTCCAAAAATCTCTTTCTGTTTCACATGACTCCGACTTGATGGCACCCTATTGACCCATTGCACTTTATCCAGATGGATTCGTTTTTATAAAACCTTCTCTGGTATAAATTAAGTTAAAGTATTTGAAATAAAAACATTGCACGTGCAAGTGGAACCCAGAAGATAGGATATTTGCTGCTCACTGCCGCTCACTGCTCAATCTATCCCAGCAGTCTCTGTGTGAGAGGCAAGAATACACCCTGGACAGGTCACCAGTCCATTCCAGGACACACACACACACACACACACACACACACACACACACACACACACACACACACACTGGCTCTCCAATCAACCTAAAGTTCATCTTTCCAAACTTCAGAAGGAAACTGGAAGGTGACCGTACAAACCCTTCCACTAATTATCTTTTAGCATGTTCAGATGTACCTATTTATATTATCTGTGCAGGAACGTATATAGTGTGTTGCTTGGAAAGTCTTCCAACTGATCAGCTTCAGTAGCATCAGCGGCTCGGATGGCAAAAGAATGGATTCGCAGGTTTGTGCCGTTGTTTTTCTTCGACATTACCCAAACACTTGCAGCTAGAATGATAGCAGCCAGTGTTTGCTTAACATTTTGCTCTATAATAGACACCAGATGAACGTGGTTGCCAGAGACAGAGGCAGCTTATGGTGCTAATCTCCTTGTCAGCTGTTGGATAAGCAGAGTATTATTCCCCACATATGTTTTTATTCTTATCCCTGAACATGTTTTTCAGCTTTTACCCCCAAAGGTCCTTGCCTATACACACCATTGCACTGGTGTCTTCAATTTAGTTGTTAGCTAGATTTTTAAAAAGGTTATTGAAGTTCATTAAAATACACTGGGGAGGAATAAACACATCAAAATGTGTCATATTTTGGTGATTGATCTTCAGGAGAAAGCATTCAGTTAATCCTAAAACTCTCAAACGCAAACCAAAAAGGCACAAAAGGTTAGGAGATTTAAGTACCTGAGGAGAGGGATGGAGGAAATCAGACACAGGTGATAGACACTGGAGTAACGAGGTGAGAAGGAAGATACCAACACCAGCGACAGGGGAGATGAAAGACAACTTAACACAAAAAAAGACTGAGCTAAAGCTTGACAAGGTGGAACTGACCCGTAAATGCTGTGTTCCTGAGGGCGTTATTCAGCTCTGAGGTCACTTAACTCAGCTGAGAGTTGAGCAAACCCCCCCCCAAAACCCTTTCTTAATAGAATAATATAATGTACAGGGTGATTTATGTGCTCCTATTATTGAAATAAAAAAAAAGATGGAAAAAAAACTAGGAAGGAATAAAAACTTTATTTTTATGGTGTTTTCTTTAGAGCATAAATTACTAGTGCAGAAAATTTAATTTGCAGGATATGGCTCATGGAACAACAACAGAAAGAGTGAAACTGCTTTTGAAGCCAGAGGCTAGAGCCTCTGGAGTTGCTTTAGGCAAAGCTGTTGAGCGTGTGTGTGTGTGTGTGTGTGTGTGTGTGTGTGTGTGTGTGTGTGTGTGTGTGTGTGTGTGTGTGTGTGTGTGTGTGTG